>JABSTT010005609.1:0-17247 GCA_013339685.2 Hyalomma asiaticum | reverse complement strand
GAAGCCTCGAGGAGGGAGGTAGGAGACCATCCATAAACTAGGTAAAATGGTGAGTAACCGGTAGTACGCTGAACGGCCGTATTGTAGGCGTGCGTAACGAAGGGGAGAAGCTTAACCCAATTTTTGGTGATCAGGCTGATTATATACGGCGATCACATCGGCAAGCGTGCGATGAAATCTCTCCGTCAGGCCGTTAGTTTGTGGGCGATAACTACATGCCGTCTTGCGGGTGATGCCAGAGGCGCGCAGGACTTCGTTCAGAAGTTGAGACAAAAAGACCTTCCCACGGTCGCTCAGCAGGGCCCGAGGAGCGCCATGGCGGAGAATTATAGCTTGGAGGACAAAGCCAGCAACCTCCGAAGCTGAGCCAGCAATCACTGATGATGGCCCTGCGTAGCACGTCGAGTGGGCGATGGTGGTCACTATCCATCGCTTTTCAGGGGCAGTGACAGGAAGGGACCCGTTGAGGTCGACGCCAACAACCTCGAATGGTGCGAGGGGGCAGGGGATAGGCTGTAACTCGCAGCCAGGAGCGGATGTTGGGAGTTTGCGGTGCTGACACAGTGAACAGGAATTCACGTACCTCGCCGCGCTCGCAGAAAGGCCTGGCGAATAGAAACGGCTTCGAATGCGATGGCAGGCTTTATGGAAACCTAGATGTCCAGCAGTCATGTCATTGTGGAACGCTTAAAGGACCTAGGCACGAGGACAACGTGGCAGCACGGGCACCCAGCATTCGCCGCCAGGATGGTAAATGCGCCTATGCAGCACGGGATTGTGTAGTGTGAAGTTAGTTGGCGGCGAAGTCGCGTGTTAGCTTAGCGAATAGCGTAAGATATGTAGTCCATAATGCGCCGGAAATAAGGTTCAGCCCGTTGGCGAGAAGCGAATGTTCGATCGTTTGCCGGACAAAAGCGCTCTATTCAGGCCAGAGAGGAGACTGGAGTAGTCTGGAGTAGTCTACACCGCTTAATAGCCTGTCACTTTCTCATTGTCATTTTGGTTATTCATTATGTCCAGCACAGTCTGCTGTAAACGCGTCGAAGTGTAAATTTGGGGGGCCGGAGCTAGTCAAGCTGCTCGTCAGCTTTTTCTCCCTGCCTCCCTCATCTTATTCTTGATGAAAAATAAAGGACCTATTATTATAATAAGTAATAGCTGGGGAGCTTCTGTGCGACGTATTTCTCGAGGTTTCGGGAGATTCCAGCGGCCCAGGCGTCCTGTCAGGTTCTTGAGCGAGGAGAGCCAGCATAAAGCGTGGTGGTCTCTAACAATTGTAAAATGACGCCCGTGCAAGTAGGGCCGAAACTTTTGTATGGATCAAACCGCCGCCAGACACTCCAGCTTGGTGATCATGTAGTCCTTTTCGGCGTCGGTGAGTACGCAGCTGGCATATGCAGTGACTCTCTCTCGCGAAGAGTTGTCACACTGCAGAAGAATGGCGCCAAAGCCGTGAACACGGGGGTTTAAGGCGAAAATGAATGACACATAAAATAAGATGAGCACATCTTCCGCGTAAAAGGAGATACTGAAATACCACTAAACAAAATTCAGTCAGTCACGGCGGTCACCATAGAGACAAGCGAACAGCGGCGTCGGTGCGGTATACGAAAGTATGCAAAAAAATGGGTGAACAATTGTGGGTGGGAGTGAATTAACACAACAGTTTGATTAACATTGCTACACAGAAAGAAAAGCAACGCGTCCGATGCTTTCATTTATGCCGGGGTGAATACTGTTGAATTTGTTGATCAGGTAAGACTCACGAACTTCTCGGTCATGATGAGTTTTAAAACCAGATTGTAGTATTGTGGCCGTAATAGTTTCAAAAGAATGACCCGGAATCAGGACATGCTTTCATAATGGAAGGTGAGCAAAGCTAGTACCATGGGCTCGGTGGTTGTTAAAGCGTAACCTGAATGGCGTTTCGGTTTGACCGATGTATTGTTTGCGACAAGTGGAGCACTCGAGCATGTAGACTACATTGGCGCTGTCGCAATTGAAGTCTCCGTTATGATTAAGGAAAGTTTGAACCAGTGCTAGTTGCGCGTTGCGAACTTGTCATGTGTGGGCAGACCTTGCAGCGGGGTTTATTGCAAGGGCGACAGCCACCGTACATAGATCGACTGGTTATATTGGAGGATGTTAGGGCATCATGCAGGTTGCGGGAACGGCGGTAAACGACCCTCGGCGGTTCCGAAAAAAATATCCGTAAGGCGGTCGCTCTGAGCCAGGATGTTATGGTGTTCCTTTAAAGTGCTCTCACATTAGGAACACACGCTGAATGCGTAAGGACAAGATTCACATTGTCTCGTGAGAACCGCGCTGATTGTTTCTTGCTTTTAGGTAACTCTGTACGGTCAATGTTCTCCGCCTTGAGGGCGTCGTCACTTATTTGCGACGGGTACCTTTGTCTGGTTAGCGCGGATCGAAGGTCTTCGCAGTTACGAATGAAATCACTGTTGTCTGAGCAGATGCGATTAAATCTAATGGCCTGGCTATATGGAATGCTGATTTTGCTATGTCTTTTGTGGCTACTTTGGAAATGCAGGTATGGTGTCTATCTGTTGGCTTCCTATAAAGTCCGGTCTTCAGTTTTCGGTTGCACAGTGTCACAGTGACGTCAAGAAAATTAACACTGATCGTCGAGTACGAGTGCCAAAACGATATGCTTGGATGGGCGTTGTTAAAATGCTTGAAGAAAGAAAGAATCTCGGTTCCATCGTGATGCCACATTAAAAAGATATCGTCAATAAAACGTTTGTAGGAAAAACGCTTGACATCGCGGCGTGCCAGAAACTCATCTTCTAGGATGCCAATAAAAATATTTGCGTAATTGGGCCCACTTATAGTGCCCATAGAAGTGCCACTAACTTGGACGTTGTGTTGGCCGTTGAATTCGAAGTTATTTATTTCAAGAATTAACTTGCCCCGCCACGGTGGTCTAGTGGCTAAGGTACTCGGCTACAGATCCGAGGGTCGCGGGATCGAATCCCGGCCGCGGCGGCTGCATTTCGATGGAGGCGAAATGTTGAGGCCCGTGTGCTGTGCGATGTCAGTGCACGTTAAAGAACCCCAGGTGGTCGAAATTTCCGGAGCCCTCCACTACGGCGTCTCTCATAATCAGAACTGGTTTTGGGACGTTAAACCCCACAAAACAACAACAAGAATTAACTTGAGGAGGCGTGCCTTGAGGAGCGTGCCCGAAAGGGAATTAACTTTTCGCAAGTGCGCAGTTCGTTTCTAATTACTAATTTTGAACAGGACCCACAGAACTTCTTCCCAAATATATATATATATATATATATATATATATATATATATATATATATATTGTGGGCAATCATTAGGTACTTCTACTTCATCTGTACATACATTCATCTGTACAGCTCAGTCTCTTCATCTTTGTATGTTGTGGGTTGCCATCTTCCGTCCAATCTGCGCCTTGGGGTCAGCCATTCTTCGCAGCCTCAAGGCTTAATAAAACGGCGTTATTACGCCTACTTCACAATATATATATATATATATATATATATATATATATATATATATATATATATATATATATACGCATTTGTGCGTGCGCCAAACGCAAAATCAAGCATGGCGGCGCATGCATGATATCACCCATAAGGGAATCCCAGAGGGAAGATAATTGACTTCTTTGGATCATAGTACAATTAAACGTGTACTGATGCATTTGTCATGTTCGTTTTAATGCGAAACGATTCGTAAATAAGACGCTATCTTGTAGCCCTGTTACGGCCTCTCCGTGTTCAATTTTCATTTTTATGCTTCTTCAAGAACGTATTCACTATTCGAAGTCAGTTTATTACTGCAAAGTGTACTAGCATCTGTCCACGGTTATTCCTCTGACCAGAACCGTAGTTTCTAGTTGCTCGTGTTCCATTTGTTTTGTTCCTTTTGTTTTGTTACTTTTGCGTTGATATCCCCTATGGCTATTGTCACGTGGTCGTGATGCACGGAGCACTCAAGGCGAAGCACTGAAGCGATGTCAGGCGAACTGTTTACTGGGCGAACTTGTGCCCAGCAAAGAAGAAGAAGAAGCATGTTTTTTTTATTTCACTGAAATTATTTACAAAATATTTCTGCTAGAACATCCGGATCTGCAGCTGATATGGCTAGTTAAGGATCCGTTAGAGACATTGCATATTGTGGTTTTAATTAGCGAGTACAATGTGTATAAGTACAATTCAAATGCAAATCTCATTTTCAAAGACGATCATGTATGAAAAGAAAAACAATGATCATGCAGTGTGCATGTACAGTTTGTAGTGCGATGTCAATATGGTGAATCGTAACCCCCCCAATAGGAAGAGTTTCCTGAGCGATTGTGTAATATTTGGCTGACATTTAATCAGGGTAGGGATACTGTTCCAGATTTTTGCTCCAACAAAGGATACTGTTCGACGGCCGTTAACATTGTGGAGTATCGGCAGGTTAAGATTTAATTGTTCCGCCTGTCGAGTGTTACCTCTGGGTTTCAATAAGACTGATGAGAGAAGGGGTACGTTTTTATTCATTATTTTGTGTACCAATAATGCACTTTTGTATTGCCTAACCATATTAAAAGGCATTATGTTAAGATTTCTGAAAATTTCAGTGGATCGTGCATTCTTGGATGCTGATGCAATGGTTCGTACAGCTCTCTTTTGCAAAATGGTAACGACGGAGCAGTATGAAGCATAAGTGTAGCTCCATGATTGGATGCAATAGGCTAGGTGAGAGTGAAAAACGTTAAAGTATAATGTACGGAGTGTGTATAAGTTAAAGTAGCTTCCAGCCTTAAATAATGCAAAGCATACAAAGCTGAGTTCTACACAAATTGTCTATATGACATGTACAGTGGAATGAAGGGTCTAAAGTCACGCCAAGGTAAGTATACGCGTTTACCTTGTCAATGCGAGTTTCCGCAATGTACAGACCACATTTCTCAGGTATCACTTTTCGGTTAGAGGCGAAAGCAACGTACTTGTTTTTTTTTTTTGTATTTAATAATAAATTGTTTCGTTTAAACCACCGAGAAGTTGCTTGCAGTTTTTTATTGGCAAGTGATTCGGCTTCATGAACAGAGTGACAATGCTATGAGTAAGGCGGTATCATCCAAAGCCAATGACAGCCAAAACAAAGCCAACGACAGTGCACTGCAATAGCGGCGTGAACAGTCCTCGGTCGACAGAAAGACTGACAAGCGGCGTAATGCGTCGCCTTTTATACATGCGTCATAACGCGTTCTCGCATTATCTCTGGAATTCCAGAAGCCACGGAAACGCGCGTGTCAAGAATTCAAGAATGGTCGACACGTATCCAGAAGTGGCATGCAAGATAAACGCGGCCTACGTTGCGCGTAACAGAAAGCGATAACGGCGCTCCCCGCAAACAATAAACACCAGAGCGCGTGTCACTGGGAAGTGATAACGGCTTTCCATTTAAACCGAAACAACCGCACGTGTCTGTTGTTGTTATGTAGAGTTTAACGTCCCAAAAACAGCTCCGATTATGAGAGACGCCGTAGTGGAGGGCTCCGGGAATTTTGACCTCCTGGGTTCTATAACGTGCACTGACATCGCACAGCACACGGGCCTCAACATTTCGCCTCCATCGAAATGCAGCCGCCGCAGCCGGGATTCGATCCCGCAACCCTCGGATTGCCGAGGGTTCTCGCCAATAATATGAAATTGACCTTCATAGTCTGTTTTAATATTCAACGCAATAGTGGGAAATTTGCGACAGCAGAAGTTCTGAAAGATAAAGATAAGTTACCAGTATCAACCTCGCCAACGTTTCTCCCTAGTGCCTCCCTAAAGTCAGTCACTGCTACACACAAATTGAAGTAGAGCGCAACAAATCGACGTGCTGTATTTCTGACGTGGTAAAATAATTCAACCACTATATGAGAAAAAATGATAGAAAGGAGCACCGCATTAATGAACGTAATGAAACACAAATACTTCGCATCTTGTGAGAAACCTGGGCGGAGCACCCTCAATTACTCTGGCTAGTGACTTTCCTCATGAAATAAGCGTTCTGAGGCAGGTGGCATTAGCCAGCGCACTGCCCCTATTTCCAGCTGCAGTGTGCACTGAGCTGCAGTTGTAGAGTGCATTTTCTCTGCCCAATGTTTCTTGGTCCTCCTGATCAGCCACTTGCTTGCAGTTTCTCGCCAACTTGCTGAACCTGCGCATACAAAACCAATCCGAGGAGTTCCTGCACAAGGCTGACCCCTCCTGCTTTCCTCGCTGGTTTCACGGAACTACCACGCTGTAGTCACTGTACCATCAGAGCTCGTTTCTAGTGCAAACAGTGCGCTGTACAGGCGGTGAAAAACTGCACTCAGAAGATCCGCGACGGGACGGACGCGGTATCGGGTTGTTTCAGACATGTAATGTCCAAAGCAAGATAACGAACAAACCCCGTCAGAAGAAAAAATCGACATTCCATGCGTTCTGGGAACTGCTGTCATGCAAAGCAGTCATCGAGAAAGTCTTGTGAGTGAGTTAAACGGCTGTGTGCGAATTGACTGGTTATGTGCGTGACGAGAGATCATCAGGTACGTTCACGGCACCTTGGTGTCTGTCAGTGATTAATTTGTGGGGTTTAACGTCCCAAAACCAGCTCTGATTATGAGAGACGCCGTAGTGGAGGGCTCCGGAAATTTTGACCACCTGGGGTTCTATAACGTGCACTGACATCGCACAGCACAGGGGCCTCAACATTTCGCTTCCATCGAAATGCAGCCGCCGCAGCCGGGATTCGATCCCGCGACCCTCGGATCAGCAGCCGAGTACCGTAGCCACTAGACCACCGTGGCGGGGCATAGCTTTTGCGCAGGAGAATGTACCAAACGCGCGATAAAAGTCAGCGGCATCGTCCTTTTTAGGGGCGAAGCTCCTTAAAGCGGCACCCGTTCGTCCCTCGTCGTAGTCGTAGTAGTGCGTAACCAGTCTTACGCTTTGACCTCCAAGGTGGTGCCGGTGGGAGATTTATCCTGTGCGTTGTTGAACAATAAAAAATTCGCAGCGTGCGCGTTAACTAAAAGGCGAATTCTTCTGTCTCTCATTCCCCATTAGCAGCCATTTCGTGCGTCCCCGATGTATGTAGTAGTATTAGTAGTAGTAGTTAGTAGTAGGTAGCCACCGGCGCGTGCCTGCTGGAGCGCACGTACGCGCCGAGGGCGAGCGCGTGGCACCTGGCGCTCGCCCTCGCCGCGAGCGCCGGGAGCCACGTGCTCCCCGGCAAACTCGACACTGCCCCGGCAAACGCGAGAGACAACGTTGGCGCAGGCAGCGTCTCCTAGCGAGTTTCTTGATTGAGAAATACCGACTGCTCGCGTTGGAGAAGCGTTCACCGGCAAAACCCATATATATATATATATATATATATATATATATATATATATATATATATATATACACTGGATCTTGACTTGCAATGAAGTGCCGGTGGCAGATTTCACTTGTGCATTGTGCATAGTTGAACCGTGAGGATTCGTAGCATGCGCGTTAACTAAATTAATCCGGAACTGGGCAAGATCTACGATGCACATCCCGAGCTTCGCCCACTCATCATCATTCACTCCGTGGATATGCTGTAATTTTTTTTTTCCTCTTCGATTTCCGAAATCCGAACGACGCAGTCGACTCATTGCTGCAGAAACTGAAAATCGGTACTCAGGAAGAGCACTTGAGAGAAACTGAGCGCGAAAGACCTGCAGTCGTACCGTATTTGCACAAGGTTAGTCACGACCTGAAATAAGTGGCTTCCAGGTATGGGGGGTACCCGTGGTGTTTTCGGCCCCAAATCAAGTGGCACACTTGTGCCAGCGCATCTGTCGTGCTAATAAGCACCAAGGGTGCAAAAAACGGCACGTAGACCCTTCCAGGCACTGTGCCGAAGGAGTTGTCCATGCAATTCCCCTGAGCTGCGGCAAGTTTAGTTTTGGAATGCGACAACGTAATTGCGTAAAGAGAACTTGTAGCTTTTTGCAATTGAATGCGTTTCTATTCCAAGGAAACAAGAAGTGTCGATAGTCATTTAAATTAGTTAATAAGGAATTGCTAGATTCTTGCCTTATCGCCCTCCTCCTAACTCTTGCTGCAGTTATGAGCACTGATACGGGAAGTGGTGAGACAATAGGACCACTAAGAGACACCCTCGCCAAGCTGTCCGCCATTTCGTTCATTATAGTTCCTTTTTGACCTGGCACCCATACCACTCGGAATTACCGTTACATGACTGGGAACGAGGGAATGAAAAGTACGTAAGATGCGAGAGTCGATGTTAGCTGTAAGAGGCGTACATAGAGAAAGAGAATCTGTGACAATTACGACTGATGAGATAGCTGAGCTTAATTTTCGTAGGGCCATAACAATAGCCAGAAATTCTGCAAATAACACAGATAAAAAAATCAGGAAGTCTGAGTGAAAATTTCCATTTAAAGCGTTCAGAAAAAAATGGCAATTCCGGATTTTCTGTCTATTTGTGAAGCGTCTGTAGCAATGACATCTTTGATGTGGAAGTCATCTAAATGATTTTGTAATAAGCCGTTGAATATCTTCTGCGACAGATGTCTAGCGTTGTTTGTGTATAGGTTATCAAATATAATTTCAACGTTGTCTCTTTCACCAATTGGGGAAGCATTGTATAACCGCACGCTTCGTATAACCGTAGGGGGCCAATAAAAGCCTGCACGTACACTGTATACTTAGGAGTGCGAAATCTACGCCAGCAGGACTGAAAAGATAATTGAGGCTGATGTATTAAAACTATTTGCTCTTATAGGGTATTCGCAGACCCTCAAGAACGTCTCAACAGTAAGTAATCGGAATCTGCACAGAAGCGAAGGCACTCCAGCCTCTAGGTAGAGAACATTGGTAGAAACTGATTTTGGTAATCCAAGGCATACACGAAGAGCCTCCCTTTCTAGAAGAACTAGAGGATGTAATTTGTAATTTGGAGCGCCCGAATATAGGATGCACCCAAATTCCAACGCAGGGCGCACGTACATCTTATACATCATGATAAGCGTGTCTCTCCGCACGCCTGAACGAGTGTTGCTGATTTGGCGCAGGATGCCAAGAGCGCGCACTCCTTTTTAGCTATATAATCCATGTGTGCGTGCCAGAGTAGATGATTATCATAAATTACTCCTAGATATTTATCCGTGTCCATTTGTGGAATAAGGTGGAGGTTGCAAGTAAGTGTTATATTAACAGTCATTTAATGGGAACACGATGATAGAGCTCTTGGCAACATTGAGGGACAAGTGAATTACTTTTAACCAGTCTTCTACTGCGCACATATAAGTTTGCAAACAATTATACAGAGAATGTTAGTCATTGTCTGATGCAAAGAACACGATGTCATCTGCGTAAACGTATGTGTATATAAGCACGTTAAAAAGTAGAGGGGAAGTCACAGCCCCTTGAGGAACCCCGCGTGACCGTCGATGACTGGAAGGAGAATGACTTTTCAAGGAACAATGAAATTCTCGGTCGTTTAAAAACTTATGAATCCAGCTCACCAAATAATTCGGGAACTTGTAACTCTTTATTTAATGTAATAATATGTTATACTAGACATCATCATAGGCTTTTGATATATCTAATGTTACCAGAGCAGCCACTTGTCTGCGGTAGCGCTCTAATTTTATTCGGCTTTCTAAGTCCACATCAGCCTGCCAAATAGAAACAGCCGGGTCTGACGCCAATTTAGTGGGGGCTGAGGAGGTCGTTATCATCTATAAATTTTGCCATACGAGCATAGATAATTCTTTCTATCAATTCTACTAGGTTAGAAGTTTGAGCAATCGGACGAATATTGTGAAGAGTATATCCTTTTCCGTTGTTTTTAACAACTGGAATTATTTTAGATAGTTTTCAGTTAGAAGGAACCTAAGAACATTGTAACGAATGATTCACAATGGCTAATAGACCATCTGGGACCTTATTGAAAAGAATTTTTAAAGTGTTTGCCGTGATTCCATCGCCACCAGAGGCTGAATTTGGAATCTTTCCCATAGCCGTAGCCCATTCGCTAGCGTAACTTCAGTAAAATCATCAGTCGACATATTCAATCGGCTGTATGGGGACAATAGGGATGAGAATCTGATTTCTGGACCTTCGGCTATACCTTTTAATATCTGTAGTGTTTCTTCCTCAGTTGATGTTAATGAGTCAAGATTATTTGGACGCGGAATTATTTTCCTTCTAAGATGAAATCTGAAAAGTGCGTTCTTGTTTTCTTTTTGCTTAGATAAATAATCGAAGTGTTTTTTGTCATAGTCTTCTTTCGATTTAGAAATCGTACGGTTTAAATGTGGCTCTAAAAAATTGTAATCCCTCCAGTTTCTCGGGCACTGATTGTGTAGTAAACGTATCCAGGCTGCTTTTCGTGTTCTGTAATCGCGTGAGCAGTCGTCATTGCACCACGGGCTGAAGGAATTATTCTTATTAGTGAGAATGATCAATTCCGATGTTTTCCTGGAGTTTTCAAGAGCCTTGCAAATTATCTTTGGCTTTTGTTCGAGAGAAGCTGTAGATAATGAAGCGATCGCAGACTTAAGTAGTACTTTGTTCACAAACATATGTTACCTGACGGGAAATGTAAAGAATTACTGGCAGATGGTCGCTCTTGGTGGCGCAATCAACAGTAGACCACGAAGATAGAGAGGGGCTGCGGCTAGCGAATGTTAAATCTATTGTGGAGCAATGTAGTCCTCTGACAATGGTACAAGGTCCAGAATTATGACACGAAAGCTTTTCATCGAAGGACCAATGCCACAAGAGATTACCGTAAAAATCTCTCTTTAAACACCATGACACATGATGCGAATTAAAGTCCCCGGCAAGTAAAATGTCGCGCCCACAATAACTTAAGGCCCTGTCTAAACAGACAGTGTCCTGAACACCATGAGGAAAATAAGTGTTTATAATATACAGCGGATCGCACCGACAGAGGTGCAACTCCACGACCAAGATTTCACATTAAGGTTTCATGAGTTGGAATGTGACTTTAGCCTTATGGCATACTCGAGCAGAAATGAATGTGAATTATTAGTTCCTGTGGTGTAGTTCCTTTTTTGTTTATCTCACGCACATTGCTGTTTTATTTGATTTCATTCCACTCCTGTAAAAGCCCGCCAAGGGCTGACAGTATCAATAAATGAAATGAATGAAATTAGACCACCACCTCCGGTGGGACGGTCCAATCTAAAAGCTCTGTACTTGTTCAAATGAAAGTTTTTTTCAGATGATAACCGAGTTTCTTGTAATAGAATTATATCCGGATTAAGTTGGTTGGCAAGACAAGATAGATCTACAGAAGCTGAAAACATTGAGCTGCAATTCCACTGTAGAACTTTCAACTCTCCTATGTTGAAGGAATTGCTGTAGCTGAAATAGCTTTTGCTAGAGTACTTTCTTTCAAAGTAGGAGGACTTTTATTTCGAATGGGGTCGAGTGTACTTTTCGTCACTAGATGATGGCATAGCTCATTTTTGGGCACGAGCAATATATTCTGCATCTGTCATTTCTAAATCTTGGGCTCACGGGTCAGCAGAAATAGAGGAAGGTGCAGCTGTGCCCATTGACGCAGATGCGTTTTCGGGACTATGCGCACCTCTTTTTTCATTATTTCCATTTATAGTAGAAACATTAGGTAAGATCGCTGATGGGCCTGGAGAGCACAGACTTAAGTTTGTATGATGTTGTTCGTCTTGTCGGAAATAGCCTGAGAAATGCTTTCTCCCAGATTAGCTAATAGCTGCTCCATTGCCTTTGCGACTGCTTTTAGCACGGCTGCTTCTATAATTGTAGTGAGGGATACGTCGGGACCCAAGCTATTTTCAGCGCTGGCCACTCATGGCCCATGCGCCATTGAACCCCACTAATCATCATCATTTTAGCGGCTCCTCCTGCGTACCCGTAAGCCCTTTCCTTAACGATGTTGATAGCCTCTCTCCTGGCGCAACGTCGTTTGCCTGTAATGTCAAGAACCTGCTCTTCTAGGGGGCGAGATAAGCAGTTCGAGAAGTCAGCAGGATGTTCTCCTCCGCAGAGGCAGCATCGTGCGTCATTTGATGTAGAGTCTTTTTTTCTTGGGGGGGGGGGGGGGGTGAGGGCACGGGCTTCCCCGCATATGCAGCAGCGGTTTCATTTACAGCCGCCTGAGCTGTGACCAAGTCGCCAACAGTTATTGCACTGTAGCGGACGAGGCGCTAGAGGATCTACTCTGAACATCAGTGGCCATACTTTAATTTCAGATGGACATGTAGCGCGTGCAAAAGTACCAAAATATGATTCAGTTGGCACCCGAGTATTTTCGACAACTCTATTACAGCGGTATACCGCAATGACACCGGCCGCAGAAAATTTCTCCAATCTTTGCTCTGCTGAGAGACTAGACTCGACACCTCTTATTATTCTCTTGGTGCAAGCAAGGTGAGTAGGAATAAATGCCCTCGCCGGAGTATTCGCGAATGGCGTGCATTTGAGGAAATCCGCGACACAGTTCTGGTCTGGCGATCTGCACACGATACCTCCGCGACCAAATTGTATCACATTCGTTATGGCCTGATACAAGGGAGTGACAGCATGGAGAGATTCTTGAGTAGCCTGGGGGTTGGTTATTCAGCCGAAGAGAGCCTCCGTTGGAAGGTACCAGAGCCACAGGCATGCTGGACAGTTCACTGCGAAGAAAGAATTCCAAAGGTAGACCACCAGACCGTAGAGAAGCCATCCAAGGGGAAAATCCCCTTCCCGGAGAATTTTCGGACATCAGCATAGGCCGACAGCTTCAACCTGAGGAAGAAAAAAAAAAGGAAGTAAAGAACACGCAATAAGCTACCACGACTTGGCCAGTCCACCAAAACCAGGGGAGAAGAGCCAGGCACAATCGAACGCCGCGAACGCCGAAGGCATCGTATTGCAGAAGGCGCGCACTCTTCGTCGTCGTCTTGACCCGTTTTGTCCTTGCGAAGCTGTCTCTTACCACACATACCCATATTTGCCTGGCCTACCTAGCACTGGCTATTAACTACGTGTAATCTTATCGTGACGTGTATGAAAGTACGTCATATTAGTGATGCCAGTATTAGTAATTCGTTTTCTTCATGTGTTCGTGCTGTGCCATGCCAACTTTCGTGTATACTGAGTGAAGGGACGGCAGTAGAACACCGAGGGTTCAGCGGCTAGGGAGTCGATAGATACTGTCAGCTTCCTATAGTTCGCCAAGACATCCTCCGCAACATAAAATTTTCACCTACAGGTTACCTATGTTTTTCTCACCGTAGAAACTTTTCTGTCGTACAGCCACGCGAGTCGAGACAGCTGTGAATGCTGCAGATTCATGAACATATAACAAGAACTCATGACTTTGGTTACTCAGCCCAAGCCTCCTCAATCCATATACCTCGAACGTCGCTGTCTTTCCCATACTTCCCTGCCACGGTCAACGTTACTAGAATAAACTCAGTTTCAAAGCTCCGCCGGAGAGGCGGTCCGCGTGGCGGTCGCGAGAACTAGTGGCGCTGTAGTCACGTCTTGCGCTGCCGCTGGCTCCCGCCACCGGCGCTTGTTGTGACGGCGCAGTCGACGTTCACGTGGGTTGCAGCAACTGGTACGCTTTGTTCGCTCATAATTTTTGGAACTGTTTTTGCCCATGCGAAGTGTCTTGGACGAAAACATACGTCGTGTATACGACGCCTAGCGAGGAGCCACAGGATCATTTACGCGCGGTATGCCGACTTGCTTTGCGCCGGGGTGCAAGATCGGGGTGCATCGTTGCAGACACCGCAACGATGACTCCGGCTCACGCCACTTCGGACCGCCAAAAGACCCTACGGAATTCAGAAGGTGGGAGGAAGCTTAACATCGCAAAGTTGAAAGCTTACTCCGATATGCAGACTCTGCGACCTTCTTTTTGAGCATGGCAACATTATAAAGCGCTACTTTCACGTTTTTGCTGGACAATAAGCTTTGATCCCTCGGGGAAAATGGGAACTAGCGCTTGGTACGCTTGTTCGCAGCATTTCCACCCCATATATCTAAGCCAAAATGATCAGGGTCAAGGCGCAAGTCCCCGAAAAAACGCATGGCGTCCTGCGAAAGCCCAGTGCCCACCTCGTCGGCGGAGGAGCCGTCAGAGCTAGAACAGCAAGACGAAGGACAAGCGATTACCAACACTGCCGGGACATAGAATTGCCCTCGCGTCACATTCACATTCGATCACTTGTCAACTGTCGCGCTACCTTCAAAGCAATGGCTTTTTGTGTGTTTTTACGACGTAGTAACGAACAGTAGGTGCGGAATATTTTACACTCACCGGCTTGTGAACGGGGACTTCCTTATGCTAAAAACAGCTGTAGTTGATGAGCAGTTTAACTGCACAGTGAACACCTACAGAACGTAAAGCAAACAGCTGTCGTACAGTCTAAGCTGTGCTGCGGGCATGGAAGATGTACTCTGCGAAGTTGACGAACTGAAGGTGTGTGAACGATAGCGACAGAGTACGCGAAAAAAAAACTGCTTGGTTCTCACGTCACGCCAGATCTGTCCGAATTGTTTAAGGCACCGTAGAAATGAGCGACTGCAGACACCAGCGAAGGCAACCATTAAGAACTTTAAGATGAATCTCAGAAGAACGTTGCTTAGGGTCCACAGCAGCTCGCGAGAAGCAGGACAAACAAATCATGGAACTGAAAGGAGTGATAGAAACGACCTCGGAGGAGTGCCTGAGCAAGCAGCTGGACTGCCTCCCACCGCTCGAAAAGCTGACGGTTGCAAATGCATTTCGCAAAGTCAAAGCAAAAGCACCGTGTGGAATGCGTACAATGCAGAATGGTTCCTTAACTGCATGCTTGTGCGAATCGCCAGCCCACGGGCCTCAAGGCTGCTGATAGACCTGAACATGCTACCACTGCCAACCACAAACTGGCTGGCACAAAGACTGGAGGACATTTAATGTAAATATGGATTTGAAGCCGTCTGTCTGGAATACATACAACGTCAAATAAACAAGCAGCTTGGGGCCGCTTGTTGTCGATGAAACGAAGCTTAGGCATTCTTACGAGTTCAACAAATCTACCTACAAAATAGACGGCTTTGTTGATTACGGTGGGATCGTGAAGGAGGGCATAGCTGCCAGTTAGCCCACCATGCGTTGGTGGTTATGTTCGTGCCCATGTTTGAAGGATGGGTACAGTCTATAGCAAGTTTTGTCACAAAGAGCGCCGCACCTGGCCGTATGTTGGCCGAGCTTGTGCTCGAAGCCGTTTTGCAGCTGCACGAGTACGGTGCGGCCGTTATTGCCGTGGTGAGCGACGGTGCCGGGAATAACATGTCCATGTGGCAGCAGTTTGGCGTTAGTGTGCCATTTCAGACACCAGGCATAAAAATTCAACACCTGTGCAATCCAATGAGCAATGCATGCGGGTCGATGCATACAGACCACCTTATGCATACCCACTTAAGTAGTGCACAAATGGGATGCGGGAACGTCGTATGGACGGACGATAAATGTTTAACTTTCGCAATAGCACTACTAGAAAGCCGCCGTGCGAAATGCGCGGTGGACCGCCGCTGTGCTCCGCTGTAGCAGACGACGCGCCGAGAGTAGCGCAAGACGTGACTGCAGCGCCGCAAGTTCACGCGACCGCCGTTCGGACCACCCTCCTCCGCTGGCGGAGATACGGAGCTGCGAAACTGAGTTTATTCTAGTAACGTTGGCCACGGTGGCCTAGTGGCTATGGCACGCGGTTGCTGCTCCGACGGTCGTGGAATCGTATCTAGGCCGCGGCAGCTACATTTCGATGGCGGCCCGTGTAATGTGCGATGTCAGTTGCACATTAAAGATCCCCAGGTGGAAGATATTTCTGGAGCTCTCCATACGGTGTCTCTCTGGATCATCTATTGATTTTGGAACGTAAAACACAAGTAATTAAATCATATTCTTTCTCAAACAACGTGCTGTGCAGAGTGTCACGGCAAGACGGCGCGGTAGAGCGGGAAGCAGCGTCCTGCTAAGCCACGTGGCATGACGTGTGCTGCTCCTCGGAGGATCACGCGAAAGATTTGTCTGAGTACCGGGAGTCGGGATGCTACCCGCATGATTAGAAGTGGCCGCCACTGGACGCGTTCTCTACTGCTCCAAAAGAGGGAGAGAACACGCGAGCAACGGGCGAGCGAATGTCCGTGAATTTGACTCCTCTTACAGGCATATTTTTATAGTAGGCGTTGCTCAGGCTAATGCTTTCTTCCTCTTCTCATTGAAACCGGATACTAAAACTGAGACCGCATACTTAGCTGAGGGTGATTCCTAGAACAGCCGTGTAATTAAGTGTTTTGTGAGTGTAAGACCAAGTACCCCTATTCGAAGAGGCCAACGGTAAGTCTGAAGAAGTGTGCCTGCGTCAAGGATTTTCGGCTTTGCCCTTGCAAGCACGCTTATTATGCGAGCAGTGTGTCTTCTGAAAATGAAATCGGCACACGCACCGAAATGAGAAGGAACTTCAAATTAAACTTCAATTGCATTTTTCCGGCTTGCGTGCGTACGTACATGTCTATGTTGGTGTGTCCGAACGAATCACGAGGCGTCAATTGCGGTGGCTCCCTTCTGCAAGGGCACGAGCTGCTGCTAGCGCAACACCGCGCGCTTTGCCCCGTAGCAGCGGCCTGTAACTACAGATCCCATGTCAGCAGTGACGCTTATTTCCAAAACAGTGGTTTCGGATCAATTGAAACTCTATATTTCTACTATTAAGATGACGTACTGCGTAACACCTTCTTGCAAAAGAGAAAAAGAGTTGCCGCACTTGCCATCATGGCTACGAGTGGCGGTGACAAAAGCTCTCAAAAATAAACGCACATATTTACACAATAACTTGGATGTTGGAACCACCGCCGCGGTAGCTCAGTTGGTAGAGCATCGGACGCGCTGTCCGAAAGCTGTGGGTTCGGTTCCCACCGGTTCGGTCCCCACTGGTGTTTTGTTGTGCATTTTAATCCCTTTCCGTTTACGCAAATACAAATAACTACAAACTACAAAATCTAAAAATAATTTCTTCTATGCTTTCCTTAGCACCTTTTTTAGCTTCATTAGGTCGTGTCTAACTATAAAAAGGAGCCCTTCTTCTTTCCCCTTTTGTTACTATTATTTAACCAATTAACAAAGAACTCTCAAAATGGAGCACTTTCCATTTTGCACGTAATGACTTCCTAGGTACAAGTA
>JABSTT010005608.1:0-16575 GCA_013339685.2 Hyalomma asiaticum | reverse complement strand
AAACCGTCGATATTGAGGTTAAATCGATGAACTACTTGAATCGAGGCAGTTAAAGTTGTTCACGTAATAGTGGGAGGTGATTTCAATCTGCCCTAAATTGACTGGCATAACTGACATAATTATTTTCTCAATATTAATGCCTCAAGTAAAGAATTGTTAAAGACGTGTAGCTGTTTCTCGCTTGATCAACTTGGAGGATATCCTACAAGAGGCAACAATGTACTTGAATTATTACTTACTGATTTACCTTATGAGGACCAGCAAACGTTAATGTTACCCGGTATTAGTGATCATAGCGCTGTGTTTCGATCTTGCAGCACTAGGCACAAATGAATGACGCCATAAAAAAGGCAAAGGGGAATTACTTTGAAACCCACGAAATGAGAATGAAAGATCGCCCAAAGGAATTGTGGCAAGTTTGCAAAGAAAAAAAATGGAAAAGAAGATCTGAGATGACAACGGCACGTTTATGTATAACAATCGTGAGAAAGCGGAGTGCTCTTTCTCCCTACTTCTTTTTGTTACATCGGTCTTTTCTAGTCATGCGCATGCATTCCGAGAGGTTCCTCGAAAACCTTGTGGCGTTTCCATGGGAAACGTTCAGTTTAGCGTACACGGAATCGAGGCCTTCTTAAAAAATTGACCCTACAAAAGCTAATGGTCCGGACGACATACCGAATGCTTTATTGAAATTATGTGGGCACTCAGGTTTGAAATATTTATCTCTACCTTTCGATAAATCCATACAGGAGGATCGCTTACCTTCTGATTGGAAAACAGCACGCGTTGCACCGATTCACAAATCAGGACCACGTAACGTGGTTTTAAGCTATCGTCCTGTCTCATTAATCAGCATGGCATGCGAAGTATGGAACACGTACTCTTCTCATGCATAATCAACCATTTAAACAAGAACTCGTTACTAAACAGCTGCCAGCATGGCTCCCGCTGTGGATTTTCCTGTGTCACGCACGTAACAGAGTTGACTCATGACCTGTCAAGTGCATTGGACATGGCCACCCAGGTATAGCTATGCACACTACCCTACAGGAGGCGGAACATGTCGGCGATAGAGATAAGTGAAAGGCGCTTAGAGCATTGGTGGTGCAAAAGTATGGAGGAAACAGAAGCGCAAGGTAGTTCGGGTAAGATTGTTACATCACAGCGGAACGATAACATAAAACAGGTAGGCGAGGAGAAAAATTAGTTGTGAAAGTATGTGTGATTCGGGAAAAGAAATGTTTGTAGAGGAAAAAGAAATAAAGCTAGACCTTGGTGGCCCGGCTACCGCCCCTTTAAAAGGGGACACTCCTAATATCCATCCATCCACCCAGTTACTTTTTTTCTTCTTTTTTTGTCCTAGAACTCCGTCACGCATTTGAATGGTTTGCTCTTTCCTTTCCTTGGTACTCCGACCAGAGCAAGGATCGCCGTGAATCTACTGGAGTGCTTCTCGCAAAAAAAAAAAAAATTCGCAAAGAAGGAGAACGCAAAGAAGCAAAGAAGCTCGCAAAGAAGGAGAACGCGCCCTCACCCGCGAGAGATAAGCTTGACGCAGGCAGCGTCTTCTATCGAGTTTCTTGATTGAAAAATACCGACTGCTCGCGCTGGAGAACCGTTCACCGGCCACCCATATATATATATAGGCACTGGATCTTGACTTGCAATGAAGGGCCGGTGGGAGATTTTACTTGTGCGTACTTGAACCATAAGGATTCGTAGCGTGCGCGTTAACTAAATTAATCCGGAACTCGGCACGATCTACGATGAACCTCCGGAGCTTTGCCCACTCATCATCATTCACTCCGTGGATATGCTGTGAATTTTTTTTTGCATTTTTACACTGAATACTAGGGGAAAGTAGTCTTTTCTTTCTTGTGCTTTTCTTTGTGTCCAGTATTTTACCCGCGTACGGGTTTTCCTTTTTCTTTTCAATACCACGTGATAGGTATTTTCTGTTGCTATCGTTTGAGTGTCAGGTTGTAATGGACAAGGGGATTTTTTTCCCTTGCGGTTTTTTTTTACCTTTTTAGACCGGGTAAGAGAGGAAAGTAGTCTTTTTCTTGTTGCGCCTTTCTTTGTGTCCGGCATTTCCCCGAGCACGGGTCTGCCTCTTTTCTTTTTGTCAAGGCCCCGTGGTCGGCCTTTACTGGCGCTGTTGTTTGTGTGAGTTGGAGAAGGTTGTATTGGGTGATAAGAGGATCGGTCGGGGGAAGGAAACTGAACAGATTTAATAGTACCAATTTTGGGACACTTTTATTTTTAATTTTATTTGTGTGCGCTGTCGTTGCACAAGGCGGGAGAACTGCCTTTGTGCGTTGAGGATATATCGGGACATTTAGTTTGCGGTACGGTTGGAGCCTACTCATTTATAGAATACGTGCATTTTTCGTGCGGTTTAGTGAATGAATTAGTAAAATATACGTTTGAAGCCTAGGACAGTGTAGGGGTGCACCACTAATAACCGCACGAGGTGTGCGTAATAAATTTGTAGGCCTAATTTTTGACGAGTGTGTGACTGTTCATCGCGCAAATCATGGCAAAAAAAAAAACGGTGAAGTGTACAAAGTGTGGCGTGGGAGTCAAAGTAGATGTTTGCGGAGATGATGGGGCATGCGAAGTAGAAGTGTCATGTAGCCAGTGTGCCATTATGGTGAAATTTCAGTAAATGGAGGAAACTCAGACCGCCCTCTTAAAGCAAGTAGGCGAGCTGGAGGACGCTTTAGAGGCGGAACGCCAAATGAGAAAGGAGATGGGCGAAAGGCTCAGAGCAATCGAGGAGCAGCTGACAAATGCAGAATAAGAATAAGAAATGCAGAATAAGAAAGAGTCAGGTGACTATCATGGAGAGGGAATGTCCTTGACCCCACAAGAAAAGTCCACAAAAGGAGCACAAAAGTGGGGCTCGACCTAGAGCGAAGCTCTGGTGAAAGAGCGAGCGGACAAAAGACCACCCGAACCTCACCCTGAAAGTCAGTCCAAATGTCCAGAGCAGACAAAGGCAGCAGGGCAGCTGGAGAACGTAATAATGGCGGGGGACTCCAACCTGGCTGGGTGCTCGCAAACGATTCAGGAGAGGCTGAAAGGAGCCCGAAGAGTAGCCGTAGGGACGTTTCCAGGAAAAATGTTGGGGACAGTAATGCAACAAGCAAGGGAAGAGCTGATTTGCAGAGATCAGGGACGCAGTTTGGTTGTGATAGCTGGTGGGCTGACAACGTGTATAACGGAAGGACCCCAGAAATAGAGAAGTGGTTAACAAAGGGAGTAGATGAGTTGCGGGAAGTGTCCCCGCAGGTGCAAATTGTTGTGTGCACAATCCCCGAGGTACCCCTGAAAGACCGAAACCTGCAAAGAGCAGTTGTCACCGCCAACGAAACGATTTGGCGGGTTAGTCGAGATAAAGGCTTCGAGGTTGTCGACATAAACTGAGAAGTGCACAGATGGGGTGGTTTCCACAGATATGGAATCCACTTTGCCCCTAAACTGGGGCATGGGGTGGGCTGGCGTCTAGCAGGACGCGCAGTAGCTTTTTTAGGGGGCACACGAGCCGTCCGGTGTCCACGGTAGCAGGGGAAGAAACATCTATGAGGGACCCTTTGAAACACAGAATTGGTAACAAAGGGAGAAGGGCAAAGGGGAAAGAGAGAAGGAAATTTCAGCGCGGTTTAATAAGCTACATAAATATGTAAGGTGGCAGAAAACCGACAAAATGGTTAGAAACAGAAGAACAGTTGAACAGAGAACAGATAGCTGTGTACGCCGTTACAGAAACGCACCTTCGGGACTCGGAAGAGTCACCAATTATTGTAAATTATGTGTGGGAAGGGTGCAACAGGACAAAATCAGAAAGAAAAGGTGGAGGAATCGGTATGCTAATTCATCGGGAAGCAAATTGGTGTAGGGTTACTTCGTCATGTGAAGAGCACCTCTGGGTATCTGGAACGGTAATCGCGAAGAAAACTGTTGGGTGTAGTTAACATGTGGACTGAAAATAACCGCAAAGAGAAAAATCAGGAGTTAGTGAATTGCATATGCAATGATATTCAAAAATTTGGTAACGGGGCCGAAATAATCCTCTTAGGAGATATGAAGGCTCATGTGCATGACCTCGACGGATATACAGATTATAACGGGAAGTTGATGCTAGAGCTCCGCGAACTACATAGTCTCGATATAGTTAACATGAGTCCTAAGGGCAATGGGCAGGTAACATGGGAGGTCGGAAGCAGGCAGTCAACAATCGATTACTGCCTCATGACAGAAGGAATTCACGACAAGTTGAGACAAATGAGCATAGATGAGGAAGGGAGTAGCAGCTTGGGAAGTGACCATAAACGCATAACTTTGCAAGTGGGCTATGTAGATTGTAAAGAGAGCATCGAATTAAGGTCGGGCAGCTCTTTTCAAAGTGACAAACAATTTAGGAACGTAGTCGCAACAATCGAGGACATAGTGAGCAGAACAAAAGGCAAAGTGTGAGATTATAATGAGCTTCTTAATCTAATAAGGACTGAAATTACGAAAGATAAACAAAAGAGTTCCTGGAGGGGAAAGCGAAAGCCAAAACGATGGTGGAACAGGGAAATTCGGGACGCAGTAGAGTATCGACGGGAAGCATCTCAAATACATAGGCAGGCAGAAAAGGAGCATAGGCCACAAGACAAAGTCAAGCAAAAATGGGAAACATATCTAGAGAAAAAAGCCCTGGCACAGAGTTTAGTTGAGGCCAAGATGAAAGGCCAAAGTGAACGGTGGATATCGGACATGCGCGAAAAGAAGGACGCATCTAGGCTTTTCTGGAACCACCTGAAATCGCTGGGTAAGAAAACTGTAACTATGCAACGCATACTGTGGATGAAGAAGGAAATAAATTGGAGGGGT
This sequence comes from Hyalomma asiaticum, assembly GCA_013339685.2. Lineage (NCBI taxonomy): Eukaryota > Metazoa > Arthropoda > Arachnida > Ixodida > Ixodidae > Hyalomma > Hyalomma asiaticum. The sequence goes on along the minus strand of JABSTT010005608.1, from coordinate 11,694 downwards.
AGGACGCACCGACTTTTATTTGAAACGCAACTGCCGATTCCTTTAAGAAGAATAACGAGCCTCCTTTTACGACGTGTAACAGTAGCAAGGAAGACCAAGTGGAAGAACTAATTCTGGAAATTTTCAATTGGGAGAAGGCGGAAGAAAAGATTCCCAAACGCACAGCCACAGGATTAGATGGGGTTAGCACTACTTTAATAAATGAGCTCGGAAGAAACAGCAAAGAAGCCCAGTTAAAAGCAAATGAAAAAAAGCTTACTGGACAGGCGAATACCGGACAGTTGGCGTCAAAATAGGATGAACTTCATTTATAAGGGCAAGGGAGAGAAAAATAACATTCCCTCATATAGACCACCGACCATTACATCAGAACTCTACGGGTTGGCGATGGAGGCAATTAAATTAAAAATGCAGATATGGACAGGGCATAATGGCACTTTTGGCGAACTCCAAAATGGATTTCGAGTCGACAGGAGATTAGACGATAACCTCTTTGTGCTTACGCAATGTATAGAAATAGCCGGAAAAGAGAACAGACCTTTACATTCGGCATTTTTGGATATTAAGGGTGCGTACGACAATGCAAATCAGAATATTTTATGGGACACAATGAAAGAGGCTGGTATAGGGGATGACTGTATAGAGCTCTTAAAGGAAATATACAGTGGAAATACAGTATGTGTGGAATGGGAAGGTATGGCGAGTAATGGTAGAATGGAGGTCGTCGATATAGGTAAAGGGTTGAGGCAGGGATGCCCGTTGTCCCCACTATTATTCATGCTTTAGATGAGGAGGATGGAGAAAGCATTGGAGATGAGGAATATTGGTTTTAAGCTGTCACACAGACAGGCAGGTATAGTCGCAGGACAAGATCTCCCCGGGTTGTTTTATGCAGACGATATTGTGCTATTCGCAGACAGTCGAACAGATTTGCAGGGTCTGGTTAATATATGTGGTCGGGAAAGTGAAGATTTAGGACTAAAATTTAGTGTCACAAAATGCGGTTGGATGATATTCAATGACAGCAACGATCAGACCATATCAATACAGGGCGAGGAGATACCCAGAGTACGAGAGTACAAATACCTCTGGATATGGATAAATTTCGGTTTTCTGGGCGCAAGTAACCATATTTGATCGCTCTGTAGAAATTAACAGCTTTGCTCTTTTGCAAATATACAATGAATATGTATTCCCTGCATGAACAACTTCCAATCTTCAATTAGGCTTCGCTGTCAAGCCGTTGTAGTTTGAATGTTAATTAATCTAGTTTTGGTAATCGCTGTTCGAAATGTCATTCCTAGCCATATTACAATGCCTGCCACCGTGAGTAAAGCGATTCCGCAAAATTCCGCGAATATCTACTTTCTCTAGCTATGAGGTTTTCGAAGCGATTTTAGAAACACCAGGCATAGTTTCTGGAATTGTTCATTTGCCATTACTGCTTCGCATATCTAGAGCTCATCCAATTCCTTCGGTATTTTTTTCAAAACCACTGACAGATATTCTGTATACGACATCTGCTTGTTTGCTTTGTCGTAGGCGTTGACTACTAAGTTGATTACATTCCTAACTACCACCGTATTCTGTAACTGCGTTTGGCTCTCTGTTTGGCGGCGTATCCCTTTCCGGTTACTTCGTCACTTGTTTTTCCCCAGTTAATCCTTCACCGACAAATTCGAAGGCCTAGTGCATGCTCAATGCCACATTGGTAACAATGTGACAGCGAGTTTTGTGTTACCGTTTAAGTTCGCTTCCTGCCTGATTACCTTTCTTTTTTTTCAGCCACTGCTGGCATATATTTTGATCGTGAATGCACTTTCACCAAGCTCTTGTACGTTTGTCTACCTTGGTTTTGCTCTATAAGTGTATTCAGGTGTATATATAAGCGGCCTAGGTTGCCAAAATTAACCTGTAGTCCCTCATCATAGGATACCAGCTCTTGACACGTAAAACGACGGGAATTACTCTTGCAACTCGTAAGTTTCTCGCAACGTACTCGTCTTCATACAAGCCGCCGTGCGTTCTGGTGATGGTCGTTTCGCCAACGAGGCCATTGGTTTGGAAATGCCCTGTTTGACTGATTTTTGTGAAAAGATGATTCGCCGCACCTCTTGGCGACTGCCATTTCCCATGTTTATCGTTAACTCCTTACCGTAGACTGCGGCAAAGCAGGGCTTAAAACGGTCTCGAAATATTTTTTAACAAAATCAGAAAATGGTGAAGATCAGTCGGGAAGGCTCCTGCGAACATGTGAGCGAATTATTGTCGCGCTGCAAGCACGAGGGAATGTGCAATTTAATTTTAAACGCATTTTTGAACGCATTTGGGAAGCTTCCGCTCTTCTTGCAACTTTTTAGGTAACATGACGCACCGACCAAGCCGCTTGCGGCAGAAAGTGCATCCAATGTTTTCATGATCCCGGAAAGATTGCCTGCTATACTTTATTTCGTTCCCTCTGCATGAGCAAATAATGTAAATATGTGTCCCTCTCTTAGAGAGCAACGAAAAAAGTCAAGCCTGACTCGATGGCTCCAGGCAAGTCTATGCTGACAGAAAATTGGGCGCCTTACACCTATTTTTGAAACCTAACTGCGTATTACCTTGTGCGTGCAGTACAATACTTGGCTGGCATGTACACAGAATCCCCCATGACTTACCGGGGCCGTTTCTTCGCTATGCTCAAAACTGTTGCAGGTCCCCTTTAGCAACGACACCACACATTCTGTATTTCTCAGTCAATCTTCTCTTTTTCCTGTGCAGAACATTCTCCCATCTTTAGAATACAGTTGGGTCTTTCGGTGGTGAAAAAAGTGACAAAAAAAAGGTTGTCGTTGTGGTGACTGACCTATAACGGAACAGAAACAATGAAAAGCACAGCCAAAATAAGGGACATCGAAGTATACAGAACACAGCGCAAACGATAATTGGCAATCTTTAACGTGAAAATATTCCCTACAAAATAGGGCTAGCCTTGGAAACGCGATGTGTGTACCAATTACAAATATAAAGGTTATATCGCCAAGACGCATATTCCACGACTGCTTTCTGGTGTTTAATGTCCCAAAAGCACGATATGATTTTCAGAGACGCCGTAGTGGAGGACTCCCAAATTTCGCACATCTGTGGTTCTTTAACGAGAGCTGAAGTCGCACAGTACACGGACCTCATCGAAGTGCAGCCGCTGCGGCCAGGATTCGATCGAGCGACCTTCGGATCAGCAGCCGAGTGCCATAACGAGTAGACCACACTGGTAGGGCGAGATGCAAATTTAAACATCAAATCAGGAAACTCCCATTTGTTCTTCCCTGTTCTTTAAGTCGCGGCACCTTCTTGTGGAAACCAAAAAAAGTTGAATCTTCGCTGACGATCGCAGCAGCTTTGGAGACGGGAGCGAACTGAACCGAAATATTGCATATGGAACCCAAGTGAGGTTTTACACCCCCGCAGACCAGTTCGATATCCGAACAGGCGACAAATCGAATAATCGGGCCAATTTTTGCACGAAGCAGCAAAAAGCTGTCGCAAAACAACCAGACGACATGCAGCCCCAGCGCAAAAGCGCGTAGCCGGAAACATTGCAAGTTGCGAGATTAAGCGCGATGTGATCCCAGCGCAGTTAGTTTCCGAGACCCCCAATAGGCGCACGTTTTATTTTATTATTTATTTTATTTATTTAGAGAAAAACTGCCAGTCTGAGTGCCAGACTTTGGGCAGGGGTGGGCGATACAATGTTCAAGGAGAACCGATACAATGATAAAAAAGAAACATGAAATACGGTCCACAATCCCGACAATGACCGTGACATACAAAAACAATACAAAACGCCATCAAAAAATAAAGAAAGAAAAGAAGAAGCGCACACTAGGTTAAGAAAGTAAAAAGAAGTGGCACCAAATATCAACGGTAGTGGAAATAAAATCAGCCACAATACAAAAGTACAGAAGCGAGACATTGAACTTCAAGCAATCAATCTGATCGAGAGGTGTACTAAAATAAAGCGCACTGTAAATAAATGAAGGTGTAGCTATGGGACATAAGGAGCAGGTAACGCACGGAGAAACGAGTTGAGATCGATGCTTTCGAGAGTCTCTGATGGCAACTTGTTCCACTCGCTGATTGTGCGGGGAAAAAAAGAGTACCTGTATGTATTAGTATGGCAGAGGTGCCCAGCAACTCTTTTAGGGTGGGAGGCGCGTGTTTCGCGGCGCAAAATTGGTTCGATGTAATTACTCTTCTGTATTGCTAGCGTATTGTTATATATGAGATAGAACAGCTTCATTCTCTCGCGATAACGTCTCCATCCTAGGGTTTGCAGCTTAGCGCTTTCCAGAAGGGCTGACGGAGATGTTTCACGTTGGTAGGCATTAAATATGAATCTTACAGCTTTTCGCTGTACTGATTCTAGTTAATCTATGTTAGCTTGCGTGTGCGGGTCCCAGACAGCCGATGCATGCTCTAATATTGGTATGACGTACGTTTTGTATGCCAGTAATTTCGTTTCGCGAGATGCCTTAGCGAGTGCCCGCCTTAGGTAACCTAGTTTTTTCAAAGCCTTTTTCTCAATATAAGACACATGTTCGTTCCATCTTAAATCAGATGTGATAACAAGGCCGAGGTACGCATACTGCGAGACAAAGGACAAGGAGTGATTGCCTAGGTTGTATTGGAATTTTAGAGGGTCCGTTTTGCGGGTTATGGTCATCGCCACTGTTTTTTTTTTGGGGGGGGGGGGGGGGGGTGAATATTCATTTGCCAATTTGCGCACCAATCTCGAATTTTATTCAAGGAGTGCTTTAAAAGAACCTGTCCACTGGAAGCATTAACTACTTGATAAAGCACGCAGTCATGTGCGAAAAGCCTTATCCTTACTGGAATATCACGGACGATATCATTAATAAAAACCAAAAAGAAAAGAGGCCCGAGGACGGATCCCTCAGGTATGCCGGACTGAACCGGCGCAGACGACGAGTTGATACCACCGACCGTGACGCACTGGTGCCTGCAGCTCAAGTACGCTTTGATCCATGTCAATAAGGCGTCGTTTTTCAGAATTGGTTTTAGTTTGATGAGTAGCTTTCGGTGTGAAACGCGATCAAACGCTTTTTCAAAATCTAAAAATAATATGTCAATTTGGCTTTGTTTGTCTAAACCAATGGCAATGTCATGCACCATTTCAGGCAGCTGCGTGACCGTTGACAATCCGCGTCGGAAGCCATGCTGGCGAGTATCTATTATGTTGTTGCTTTCAATGAACACTGAAAGGTGCTTGAATATTATGTGTTCCAGAACTTTAACACAAACACATAACAGCGATATTGGTCTGTACGCGGAGGGTATGGACTGGTTTGCTTTTTTTGGTATGGGGGTTATTTTGGCATAACGCCAGTCATGAGCAAGTTCTGCTCGAGAAAGAGATTTGCGAAATATTAGGCTCAAATACTTAGAACACCATTCTGCGTAGCGCACCTAAAAGGCATTGGGTATGTTGTCCATCCCACTGGATTTCTTATCTAGATTGAGCAAGAGGGAAAGTACGCCCGCTTCCTCTATTTGTAGACTGTCAATCGGTGGCAAATCACCAAACAAGAGAAACTCGGGTTCTGTGCCGTTATCCCTAGTGAAAACTGAGCAGAAGTATTCATTGAGCATGTGCGCTATTTCTCAGCTGTCAGTCACAGCATCATTGTCTATTACCAGAGTAAGTGGCGATTATTTATTTGGTGACAGATACCTCCAGAATTTCGCCGGGGACGAGGAAATAAATTTAGCTGCACGTTTTGATAGTGAGCCTTTGCTTCAGCGATGCGGTTTTTAAGCTGCAGTCCGAGTGCGCAAGTCAAGTTGCTTGTGGACGCTGCGTTCCGTCGTTTCGATTTTTGTTTTGCTTTTTTAAGTCTTCGTCCCAAGCGTATTATCTCTTTGCTTATCCAGGGGTTAGTGCACAGTGTTATCTTCCGCTTACGTGGTACGAACTCATCAATACACTTTATCACAAGGTTCTTGAAAAAATTCCACAGATGATTGACTGAATGCTTATCCGATTCATAGAGGGATATAAAGTGTGAGAATGAGCTGTCTAATGCATCCAGCATGTCAACATCACTTGCGCGAGCAAACACAGGCGCAAAGGTTTCCCGTTTGACGACTTTACGCACAAAACTTAGCTGTATTTTTAGGCGTACAGTTTTATGGTCTGATATGCCCTCGAAAATTTTGATAGGGGTATTTCGCTGTAGTACCTTGTGGTTCACCAGGAAGAGATCTAGAACCGATTGATTGGTACTTTTGATGCGAGTAGGTACTTGAACAAGCTGCGCCAAGTCATGAAACAGCATAACATCAAGAATATGTTCAGCATCATTTGAAAGTGCACAAGGAAAGTCATTGTGCCATGCAACATGGGGTACATTAAAATCGCCAACAAGCATTAGGCTACAGCAGTGATTTCTATAAGGCAATAAAAATTCATTCAGCCTTTCATAGAAGGATATGTCGGAACTCGGGGTCCTGTAGAAACCACCAATTATCAAAGCACAATCCTTCAGGATAACCTTGATAATAACGCATTCTATTCCAACAATGCCGGGCAGTCTCAACACCTGCAACGAGTCCTTGAAAATAATTGCAACTCCACCACCACGCGAGTCTCTATCCTTCCTGTAGATGCCGTAACCTGGGGGTGCAATTTCAAAGTCATTAATGTCGCTGTTAAGCCATGTTTCTGGAAGCACTATAATTTCTGGATTGTGTGCGATGACTATGCTTTCCAAATAAGCCGTTTTATTGACAATGCTGCGAGCGTTGACGTTTAGGCAAGTGAAACTTTCTGGGCGATTGCATGGTCATGCATCTTTTCGCCTTGCCTTACCTCGGTTCTCTAAAACTGACACTCTAGCCATTTTCTCGTCATCCCATTCAAATAGTTCATTGTAGATCCTAATTTTATCGTATACGAGCCTGGCTTTCTTTCCTGATTCGCGTAGGTCAGTCGCGCTATCCCAGAGCTGCTTTCTTATTTGTCTAGTGGCGGCGGAAAAATCTTCAGACACGGACACGCGCTTCCCTTTCAACTTGAAGCAGTTTTTCAGTATGCTTATTTTTTCACGACGTTCAAAGAATTTCAGTATCACAGGGCGAGGATTGTTCTGCTGGCGACGCCCCATTCTGTGTAATCTTTCAACTGAGCGTACGTCTACTCCTAACGTATTCTTAAAAAGATCGGTGACGACCTTGTCGTTAAGAACATCGGTCGATTCGTTTTCGCTCTCTGGATTGCCGAAAATAAGGTTATTGCGTCTGCTTCGATCTCCTAAATCTACGAGCCTTCTTTCAAGATATTGCACGCTTTTTTCAATCCTATCAACTTTTTGTAGCTGAGATTCAATGGCGTCTAGCCTTTCTTGTATAAGTTTCTGGCCATCAAGTAATTGCTTGAGAAGTTCCTGTGTACTCGGTCCGGGGTTGAGCTCAACAGCGCCACACAAAATCAACAAAGACAAGAGGAGATGCCGCGTGTTGATCAAGAAAGCATGCACACAGTTTGGGCAAGTCAGCTGAAAGAAACAACTGTCGCTTGTTTTAACTGTAGAATAGTCATTACCAACCTGTACAAAGAACAACAGTGCATTTGTCATGACGCTGTTCTGATGCCAGCCGACGTGCCCACTGCGCGGATGTTGGTGCAGCAGTCCTTTTATAGCCACAGTCGATGCAGTTGAGGCGCCATCATGTGGTGTGGAAGGATCCAGAACGTGCGATTCTTCGTCATGGTTCCACTGCTGATACGGGAGCGTTGTGGAATTTATCTTCGTAGTCGATGCGCTGGCCGCTGCAGACAGCACAGGTAGCAATACCTGTACAAAGAACAATAGCGGATTTGTCATGACGCCGTTCTGATGCCAGTCGACGTGTCGTGAAGCTCAGTGGAGCTTGACGACAGAGTTGATTCTACTAAAAGCGACCGACTGTATATATGCGTGGTTTATTTAACTGCTGTGAGGCTGTGTGGTTAACACATGCTACAACCAGAAAGTATGAACTAGAAGAAAACCACGGGAAGATGGAGGCTTGAATCGATTAATAGATCGTTAAAAGCGATGGAGAACGGCAAATGCCGTTGGAACCTATCTGTCAAGTGGACTTGTATTCGTCAGGACGACAACGTCGATCTGTTCATCGAACCTGAAATTACGCTTCATATGCACCATCACCACGCCCGTTGATACATGCGTTTGCTTAGTATACCAATTGCGAGGTAAGAGCAGCCGTGGTCGATGGTAGCAGCCTTGCTTGGCAACTCGTCGTCCCGATTTCGAGTCCTACCACGTCGTCGGCTGCCGGGTGTGTTACAGCACGGTTAAGCTTCGGAGCTGTTCAGGAGCTCGTCACGTCCGCGCTTGTCCAGGATCGCGCAAGACGTAAAAGCCGACCCATTCTTGCTCTTGACCCACCGCGCTACACTTTCCCTCGGCCTACTGTTACATCACAGCGATTGTGCAAACGGCACTATAGAAAAAGAGAAAGGAAAAGAGAAAAGCTTCCGGGTGCGCACAACGCAAACGCTGACGCGCGCTCTTGCCTCGACCCACACCATTGCCCTCAGCCCACTGATACATGATAGATAGCGACAGTGATACATGATAGCGAACTCGACACCCCTGGCCAAAGGAGCGCAAACTGACACTGGGTGGTGCTGGCATTCGTGCGCAAGTGCAATGTCGGCAATGCGGTGAAGAAAAATGCTCAGAGATTACGCAGATAAACGTACATACGCTATGATACCACACCTTTGGGCGCGATTGTCGTTAATAAATGAGACTAAAGCCAGATAATCATGAGAAGATAGACATACATAAGATAAAAGCAACGGAAACACGGTAGAACCCCCCGAAATATGGTAAGATAGGTTGCGTTAGAGCTCACCAACCCAGTACCACGAAACTGATAATAAAGACATGCGAAAAAGGATGTTGTTTTGTGGGGTTTAACGTCCCAAAACAACCTCTGATTATGAGAGACGCCGTAGTGGAGGGCTCCGGAAATTTCGACCACCTGGGGTTCTTTGATGAGAAAAAGGAAAAGAAATCAACGAAAGTATCAGAAGCACCCTATTGAAAATACGCTGGTCGCCCATCACCATAATCCACCATAGCCACCATAGGAATGGTGGTTGTTGTGGTGGACATGGTGGTTACATGGTGGGTGATATTTTGTGCTTCATTAAATGCACACCTAATTGGCTGAACGCGCCCCATCCTCTTTTACAACTGTGCCCAGGTACGTCGCAGTTATGGTGACGCAAATAAAGCATCAAATCACAACAGCAAACGAACACTGAAGGTACCTTCTCTTAATCAGAGAAGACGCCTACGTTGTACATAACTCTCTCTTTTCTGCGCTTTTTTTTGTCTACGCAATAGTAAACAACTGCATGGAGGTGCATGAAAGGCCTGGACGGGCTCAGCCAAATAAATGTGCATTCAGCGAGGCACATAACATCAATCAGCATGTAACCACCATGTCCATCATAAAAACCACCATTGAGTTGGTGGTTATGGTGGATTATGGTGATGGATGGCAGGCGGATTTTCAATAGGGCATGGACCTTGGTTCACTTTTTTTTTTGTGCGTGTCTATCTGACGGCCTGTTATACAAGAACTCAAATCACGAGATAACAAACGGTATTCCTTTCGCTGGTTCAACCCACGCAAAGTGTCTTATCAAATTTTCAATGCTTATTTTGGCTGGTGTTGATCGGCATTGGCTGTACAGCGTGGCATACAAACCACATGTCGCTCATATACCAACACTGAGGGCCAAGAAGTGCGAGTATGAGCCACACGTGCTCGCACTATCTTTAGTTGTGTCATGCGCCACGGATATATCGCGTATTGGTATTTAAACTTATCAATAATTCTCTACATATATCCGAACCTTTCCATGTAAAATTTTTCTCATACGAGGCGAACGAGACGACCAGAAGCGCAGTGAGATAGATAGATAGATAGATAGATAGATAGATAGATAGATAGATAGATAGATAGATAGATAGATAGATAGATAGATAGATAGATAGATAGATAGATAGATAGATAGATAGATAGATAGATAGATTGTATGTTCGGTTGTATGTTCCAGGACAGCCTCCAGCGGGCGATGTGGCTGAAGGACCATACCCCTATATACAAAACCGCAGTGACGGTACATTTTGTCTTATTGTACAAGACTACCGCTTCGGAAAATATCTTGGCTTCCTCGAGCTGGAGTTTGACAGACCCTCTGGAAATATAACGAGATGGTCTGGAAATCCGATTCTGCTGAATCAGAGCTATGCGGAAGGTAAGTTTCCTAGAGTGTAGCTATATTGCCTCATATACCCCAATTTGGACGGCCTTTCACGATGTATGCGGAATGTTATTTAGTCAGCACATCTAAGTAAGAACAAAGAAAGAATACACAGAGGCCGAATGTGAACATTGAGTGAGCTTTACTGCAGAAAAATATTAAGGTGGCATTTGGCTTATATATATGAAGGAAAAGGTATCAGGAACAATCGAACTATAGTTATTTTACAGGTGTATACCATACGTTGACACCGAGTAGCCTGGGCTGCGCAAGAATGTGAGACACGCCGCTACAATACAGTCTGTCTCAGGATGGCGTGTGATTTGCATTACGGTTGGTTGCCTCAAAGCTGCCCTACAGCTACATAACATGAAGCCTCGGTTCTTCATTATCAGTAACACAAATATCCACATGTCGCATTGCCTTACTGTAATATTACGTCGTATGCCGCGCAATAAGAGTGCAGTAACAAACCGACATATCACACTGAAATTCATCCCTATGTAGCGCAACAAAAGTGACACACAAAAAGAAGACAACACAGGAGCGAACTTAAAGCTCTTTTTACTGAAGGCAGATAACAGGCATATATGTCACCAGAAGTTGTGTGCGCGCACCGATCTAAGGAAACTTAAAGTTACGTAGAGGAATTGTGAGACTTATAGCGCATGAAAAGGCAAGGACGAAGAAAGACGTGACACACACAGGCGCTAAATTGCAACAATCGTTATTAGGAAAAAATGACCTATGCATATATTCAACTATTTCGCATACATCGTCATACATATGCTGTTTCTAAAACTTACGCACCATTACGCAGGCGAGCTAACTCTTTGCGGGAGAGGGCAATTGAAGGTTGTGAAATACAGTTCTCTCCGAGCATGTCAATCATTCCCGCTTCGATAATTTCGCGAGTTAATATATCTCGGACTCTTCCCACGATAAAGCACTCACGTTATGCTGGGGCACACGTCGATTGGTCAGCATCATGAGCGCCGGCAACAGAGCTGTCTGTCCCACGTAATGTTTTCCACGCTTTAAAGGAAGGTTGTACACAACTGCTCCTACATATGCTACAAACTGATCCTAGTGTTTCTATTTACACGAGGGTCTCTCGGACAGGCCTGTCCTGGTTAGTCAGCACAGGCATTGTAATTTTGTAGACACCGAAAACAAAGCCTTAACTTTCGCACATTGGCCTAGTTTATTTAAATGGCGTTATTGGCCGTGAGTATACGGAATGACAGCTACACTACTACAATCCGCAGGACTGGCAGAGGCTTTTTTTTGAAAACTTCGAGTTGAGCAGGCCCTCAGCAACGCCGATAAGGTCGTGCGTAGGGTAA
>JABSTT010005607.1:0-16341 GCA_013339685.2 Hyalomma asiaticum | reverse complement strand
CCTCTCTAGGATGATGTTGAACTTGAAAGGGCAAACTGAAAAAATTTCACTCCAGAATGCTGCCATAAAAGAAGAGGCACTCAAAGAAAATTTCTAAGTTGCCATCAAACCAGCAAGAGAGTGTGCAAGAATGCTTTGCTGCATCAAAAAGGACGAGCACCAACAGGATGCCTTTCACAAATGAATGGATGCTTGAGAGCACGATGATGAAGATGGAAAATCCAAAATTCTACAGATGGATAAGAATGCACAACATCCTTGTTCTGCCTGGCAACACCACACTCTGAAAGTACACTGCTTCATATAAGAGTGGGTTCGGCTTTAACAAGGTTCTGGAAACTTTGAAGCTGAAAAACAGTACAAGAAACGAGTTGTCATGATGGCATTTTGGTTTAGCTGAAACTATCAGAGCGTCTCTCTTTTAAAGAGGCCCTCTAACACTTTCCTCGTGCCCATTTTTTATTTGCGGGTCACATAGACAGATGCCTAAGGATATTTTTCACAGGTGTCAAGCCACCCATATCAGTTGATTTAGTATTTGAATCGTTCAATGAAATCATCACATCGCTGCCAACCGCATCAGCGCAAAGTGGCGTTCGTCAGAACTATTTGTGGCGGAAATGACAACTGAGCGCTCGGGCCTGTGATTGGATGAAAGTACCATTATATGCCCTTGTGGCACTAGATCAGTAAGCAAGTATTATTCGTCTTGGTTTTTCTCTTACGTAGATTTTTATTGAATGCCAAACAGAGATAGTCGTAGTAGAAAGATCCCCACAATTATAAAACGCAATAGAGGCACTGGCTGTTTCCCCTCTTGCCTTTTGCTTACATGAGTCGTATGTCAATACGCAAAGGATCTGTTTGCTTCATCTCTCATGTGTATGTTCGCGACTCGCTGAAGCGCTGAACCACTAGGTGGACTTTGCCTTTCTGTCAAAGTGTGTTATCGTGCGCAGCGCTATAAGGGAACTTGAATATGTCCGCTAAACCAGTATACGCAAAGGCATACTGGATCCCACCGCATAGCGTTGTTTGTCGCAGTCAAGTAGCGCCAACTGTGAGTGGTAAACAGAACAAGCAAAACCGCATGATCTATGTCCTTTGAGACTCCGGCAGCCACTCGCTAAGCCTACAGTCTCAACAATTTCAGTGTCGCGCTGAGAAACGGTGTTGAATTGTCACGGGTGCATTACCGTCGAAGCTTGATCATAGAAAGCTAAAGGAAATAAAACCGTTAGCAACTCGAGGGCTACATAGTGCTCGGCGATCACTCGAAAGATTCAAAGCGGACGGCAAATGCTTCAGGTGGTGTGCCGTGCTTGCGCATGCAGTGTTCACACCCGGTATTGCGCTCTACGCAAAGCACTTACATTGGGGTTTTGCGGACACGGCAAAATTCCCTATTCCCACTTCTATGCTTCCATGCCTGCGTGTTTAGCTGAACAACTCGTTAAAAAAGAAACGCTGCGCAGTATTCACCGACCCCTCTTGATGGTCCTGGCGGCGAGTTTAGAGACGACGGCACTTGCCTTGAAGTGTCGTTTACACAGAGCGACGCATAAAGCCTCGGTTCGAAGCAGAAGTGACTGCTCCAACTCTGACAAGTCGGAGCAGTCAGAAAAACTCATAACGCTCTCGCTCCATGTTGTTTGTAGACATGGAAACAGCGTCATCACTACACTGGAGCGAACAGGCAACCATAGCATACAAACTTTGCCTACGTAGGCACCTAAAGCCAATTCCATTGCCCGAGCCCAATGATGCTTCTGGTTAGTGAAATGCGGTCACCTGACCCCATGAAACTCGAGTTGAGGGTCCGCATTCTTTTACTTGTATTTTGAACTTGTCTGCTTAACTTCGCACTGCCTGCTCCTATCGCTGTCATTCTTGTAGCATTTTTCTGTCCACCCTCCATTCTACGCAACATGCACATGAAAACGGGTGCGAGAAAAATGTTAGCGGGCCCCTTTAAAGAATGTGGCCGACTCCAAGGCTTTGTAGACATTGGCCCATTTACAGGACCTGATGACGCACTCCTTCCATGCGACAATGGAATGGTGTTGATGTTTGTGCCATTTACCGGTAAATACTGTCAGTGTTTGCTTCAAGTGCAAATGTCAAAGGTGAACTGCTATTAAATATTGGCTCAGGCTACAATCCTGGCAGAACAGGCAGGACACTTTGTGGATTGAAGCACATGCGATGGGGCATCACGGGACAGGAGAATGATGGACACTGATGGGAATTTAGGGGACAGCAAGCAAAACTGTGCAAAGTGAAACATCCCACTGATAAAAAGATGAGCCTTCATTTTCTCTCAGATTTCCCTCATCTTGTGCAAAGCCTCAGCAGTTCCCTCTTGAAAGATGGCTTCGACGCACCAAGTGGGAGAGTATAAAAGTTTGCACTTCTTATGTTTCTCTGCATAACTTCTTGTCAAGCAACTCATTTTGGAATTTTTTTCAATGCTGCAGGTCTCCATGTATTTGGCCATGAACATTCAGCCTAGACAAGGACAATGCCACCCTGAAAGCAATGAAAAAGTTGACGACCAGCCACCTCAACCCCAACAGCGTTGAGAAAATGTGTTTCGCTTCGATTTCAACTTTTTGGGGACTCTGTAGTGGTGCAGACCATGTATAACAAAGGGCAGCTTGAGGCAAGCTACGGAGTGGGCACTATAGATGCAACAGGATCATTTTTCATGCCTAGCATTTGCAATGTGTGCCTTAATAGCCTCAGTGTGACAACTTGTAATTTTTTGTAAACATTTAAATATGATTCGCTTGCATTTCTAGAATGATGGATAATCTCATTAAACCTGTGACCTCACGGTTCAAGTTGGAAGCCCTTCGGCCACACTCAGATGGTCCTGCCGTGCTTTCCGATTTCCCCGACTACATCTGCAAATGGGAGCAGCATGCCAGCAAAGGCAATGGATTTTTAAGCAAGCCAGCAGCTACATGTCTGATGGCTACGATTTCTAGCGTGCTCCCTCTACTAAATTATGTCACCAAAGACCTTGGCTACCAATATCTTATGACTTCAAGGCTCAGCCAAGAAGCTCTTGAGAACTTGTTTGGTGTGGTACGTCAATCATCAGGGTGCATTGATCACCCGACTCCTGAGCAGTTCTTAATTACCGTCAACTGCCTGAGCACGAATGATCGCAAAAAAGGCCATGTCACTTTTTTCTTTTACATGTGTTCACTCTCGTCAGCTAGATGAATCTGCAACTGCTTCTCTTGTGTTATCAGGTACGTAATTGCTGCATCTGCTTTGTTTGTTAGGATGCAATTTCTGTGAATGAAATATTAATTGTAGTGTTTGTCCTGCATGGTTTTTTCGGTATATGTTCGTCACAGTACCGCCTGCAATACATCCTCACCGACTAAGGCAAATTTTCCGTTCCATTCTGGGGTTATTTTTCAACATATAATTTATCAGTCTAAACAAATTTATCGTTTCACTATAGTGTCCCTTTAAGCATCTTCGGTATTAGCCCAATCCGGTAGAATGCTAAAGCTACCAGTCTAACTGCAATCAGGTAGTCTACAGCTAAGCACGACATACCTGTATGCTTACGTTTATGCACTGCATATTCTGGGACAACAGTCTCCCTCTGTGCTCTCTCTGCTACTGCAGTAGAGCTATATCTTGTGTACTCATTTGCACATTTGGATTGTACACCAAAGCTTTAATGAAATTTCCACCATTATTTTATCTTCACACCAATAACATCTTGTGGGAAACATCCACACAGAATGCAGTTTCTCGGATATTGTTCTCAAAAGATGCATTTACTGTCCAGGTGTTCCATAACCTCAAGCTTGTAATGGTGCACAAGCATGCAACGTCTACTTTTTTCTCCTTGCTGACCTTTACGCACGAGATAGAACAGCAGGAAAGGTTGCAAAAGATGTTCCACTGGCACACAAACAGTTTGCAAAAAGTGATTTAAGCAAAAACCGCTTGCGCGTGATTTTGTGCGTGATTGTGACAAGAGCGGTGTGCCTGTCACAATGCTCGTCGCCTGAAAAATCAAACCCCATGCAAGCGACGGCTCGAGTGGCACATCAATAATGGCTTCCCAGTGTTGCCAGCTACTGTGTACACTGTAAAGAATGTATGTAAAATTACGGACAGTTCTGCAGAAAATTTCTGTTGTAGCATAGAATATATCTGTTATTGTCATTTGACAGAAATCTGCGAGTGAAAAAACTTAAAATTTCTGGATTTGAAGTCGGTGCTCTACAAAAAATCAATCACTTGTACCTTTTAAATACAAAAAAACAACTTTATAAATATATGTTACAAACCAATAATTTTGCTTGTGGTATTGTAATTGTGGAGAAAGTAGATTGCTCACTAAGTTGTTTCTAACAAATAAAGAACGAGCCCTTGACCCCTTCCCTTTCGTTAAACCAATAATTTTGCATTGTTTCTAGCGAAAAAAATTGCAACAAGTTGTTCTGATGCACATTTCAGCGATCTTTTATTTGTGCTGGGGTCCTTCTTTTGTGAGCGCTGCTACATTTTCCAGTTTTTTTTCTTCTTTTTGGCATTGGCACTCGTCGTGTTTCACGGAGTGAGCGTACTCGGACACTATTTGAATTACGGCACTTTGCCGGCTTTTTGTGGCAATGACGATCAGGTGAGTCACACAGTTTTCTAACTATTTTATATTGTTATTGAACCTCATTTCGTGGTGCTAAAGCGTTATTATAGGCTTCTGCTGTTGCTCAATGTTTGTATCACAACGTGCAGCATGGCCATTGTTAAGTGGCGTGCACTTCGCAGTGCAAATGTGTCCATGACGTTCGTTCGCGCGCATTTCGGCCTGAGGCCCAAAAAGATGGAGTATGGTAATCTAGATTTGTTGGTTCACGTGGTCGGTTCACATCTTCGTCAAAAGACCAAGTCACTGAGTGAATGAACTATGGCTCGACAGCTCTCGCGCGAAACAAGACAAAATGGCTCCGAGCGTCAACGGCATGGCTGCTGCAAAAATAAAAAGCTGCGTCCATTTCAGCGTTGCGCTGGACCTCGAGCTTCTTACATACGTAAGGAGTTTGAACCCGTTCGGGGACACGGTACAGTGGACAGTAATCACTTCGCGCTTGCAGGACACTTCCGGGTTACCGATTAACGCTCGAAACATGCGCAGTCCAACAGAGCTACTCATATCATGCTACGCGGCAAAGGACATGGTGAACCTCAGAAAGTAAGTTCGGTTCCTGGTCATTCTACAGAGCAATGCGTCCGATTCTGCATGCGATCCGACATCTGGCAATGCGATGCAGCAGTCGTACCAGGTGTAACGGGGGTGTTTTTGCAGCACTGGTTCCCTGTTCCCGCAGTCCGGTGCGCGTCAAACCACGCAGATTTTCTCGTCGCCGGATAGAAAGGTGGGACGGCAGCATTCAGTGGCGGCAAGGGAGATGCGCAACGTCGTGCTGCTGGCCGCCCACTGGTTCACTGCTCCATTCTGATCGCCCTGCCGAGGTTACTGAGGCTTTTGCCGGTATCGCCGGAGTCTCATGGAAAATATTGATTATGACTTGTTTCTGGGTCGAAATAAGTGCTTATTAGGTAGTGTTATGCCTAATGTGAATCAATCTGCAAAGCAACGCCCGTTTCCAAACCAGCGGAGAGATCAAAAGCAACCACTGTGGAAAGGTAAACAAACATCTCGGCAAGGGCCATCTCTCCGAAGTGGCTTGTTTCTTTTCTGCCATAGCTCTTCATTAACAACGACGTTTCGAGAAAACTAATTGCATGTGTTAACGCACGACATATGAGTGCCAATGTTAATAATATAGTTAAAAATGAGCACATTGTGACGAGCTCGCAGTTTACAGCGAACGACTACTCCGAGGGTGGGTAGCTAGGCCTACCCTTGTCGTCGTCACTGACGGTGGGCTGTTTTGATGTTCTAGTCGCTCGCGAAGGCATCGGCAATGTTTTTGTGTTGTATGACCAAACCAGGCTGTACAAAAATGTTTATTTTGTACTTACTGATGAGAATACGATGTCTTACGAGGTGTATGCAGATGCGCTTCGTGAGGGCGGAGCTTACGCGCTGATCACTCGTCTCGTCGAGGCATTTGATGGAACCGCGTCGAAAATATTGCTTATGATTTGTTTGTGACACGAAATTATTTCCCATTGAGTAATGTTACGCCTAAAGTGAGGCAATCTGCCAAGCAGTGCCCATTTCCAAAGCACTTGAGAGATAGTAAGCAGACGCGGTGCGACGTGAACAAACATTGGCAGGGCTGTTTCACCGAAGCGGCTCACTTAGTTTTTATGAATGCGCTTCACATATATTTCGAGAAAACTAATCATATGCATTGACACACGACATATATGAGTACAAATGTTAATTGTGTTGGCAAAAGTGAGCGGTTCATGGCGAGCTCGCGGTTGGTTCCGAACGACAATGGCTACGTCATCGGCAGCTAGGCCTACCCTCAGAGTCGTCACTGACGGTGGGCTCCCGTGATGTGTTTGTCGCTCGCGAAGGCATAGTTTTATCGGCATTGTTGTTCGGTGCTGTTATGTAAGCAAGTAAGGCTGTACAAAACTCTTTATTTTGTACTTAGTGAGAGGGATGCGATGTTTTACGATCGTGTGTGTATGCCGAGGCACCAGAGGTGGGCGGAGCCTCCTCGCTGATCGCTCGTCGCCCCATGTGTCTTGAAGCGTCGTATGCCGCATGTCGGAGCACACGGCATTGGACGTTGGATCGCATGGAAAATCGGACCATGTGTCCAGCCCTTACATGTTTGTATGCCAGTGCGATTCCACCGTATGTTGTGGTTGTGTTCTAGGTCAGGGACTGAAGAGCAATACACCACAAGGGATGCATTGCTACAAGAGGTGCTTGATCTAGCACGTGAGCACGGCGCCAAATTTTGGCGTCGCCGTACTGATGCTGCACAAGCGCCTCAAAGCACCCTGGGCTCGGCTGCACCACGCAATTCCACCAGTGGTGGTGAGAGACGACGCATCGAAGTTCGAGGAAGCGAGGACGGGAAGCAGCTCGGGCACAGGCTGTGAGCTGATCCGCATGTCGCACGGATCGCAAATCCGTGCTACATGCGTATACGGGTTGAGTGATGCAATCAAGTTTGGGTGAAGCCACACGCACCGCAAGTGTGTCGAGGGGGTCTAGAGTGGTCACTGAAAATTTTCATATCCTCAGGAAAATGTCAGTTTTAAGACCCTCTGTCATTTGTGAAGAGTATTTATTTATCTTGTGGCTTATTATGAGTGAACACTTACCATTCGCTGGCTGCTCAAAACCGTAACAAATACATGTGCATGTTTAAAAACGCGCAGCTTTGGGGAATATGCAAATATTTCCGTGTTCCAGCAGATTTGGTGTCAACAAGAAGTCTGTGTTGAGCTCTGTTTCCCGATTGTCTTGATCCAGATCGGGCAAAATTGAATTGAAAGTGAGCAGACATACCGGTGTTTTTGTCGTGACTGGAGTGCGATATTTCGCTTCGCAGCACCAGTTCACAAATTCCGTGATGAACATCACATAGGCCGTAGAGTCGCCTTTTTCATTGTATGACAATTTACTCTCAGTTTTGAATACTTTGCAGGTGATGAAGTTGGGGAAACAGCCACCGAGCTACTGGAAAAGATGCTCCGTGATGACGAGGAGGATAATGAGCTCGCAGGTGCCGCAATAGACGTCACGGCTGATGAAGCAGATTCGGTTCAGTGCAATGATACATGCCCTGAATCAAGAACCAGGCGGGTTCAGCTACTTCAAACCAAACAGTGGTGTCAGCACCAGCAGTCACTCATGTGAGCAGATCCTTACCCTCAGCATCACGATCGCCTGTGAGGAATGAACTAGTTCGGGGTAAGTGTTAAATTCACAGGTAGTTTCCTTTTACACAAATGAGGCTGTGAGAGCTGTTGAAGAATCATCCCAGCCTTCATCTTTGCGGAAAAAATTGTCTCTAGAGTGCTCAGTGTTGTAACTGTGTTGTATATGCTCTACTGCTCATAAACGTTTTTTTTCTTTCGCAGGAAAGAGAAGACAAGAGCAAGCTGCCAACTATGACTTTTTAGAAAAACGCATGCATCACGAGCTGCTCATTAAAGAAAAAGAGTGCGTGATAGAGTCTAGGCGCTTGGCTCTAGAAGAAAACTGACTCAAGTGGGAAAAACGTACTCGTGCCGAGATGAATACAAAGGAGAAAGAAATGGAGAGGATAGCCGAGGAACGAGCAGAACAGCGAATGCTCGTAGAACAGAGAGAACGGGATGAGAGACAGAAGGCTGAGGAGCACAGGAGGCTTGCTGCCCAACAGCAGTGTATGCTGAATATTCTCGAAAGGTTACTGGAAAAAATAAAGAAGTGATTCACGCGCAATACTTGTCGCTGACTATTACAAAAAAGTAAGTAACCGTAAGCAACACTATAAATCGATCAATATTTATTTTGAGAGCAAGGGTTCAAGAATTTAACTCTGTGGGTGATGACGTGGCCGGAGGTATTCTTGTAGGCATGGGGGGCTTAGAGAGAAATAGGTGCTCACCATCCATACATACATGTGTGACAGTTAGTGAGGATCATGACTGCCTTGTACATCTCAGACTTGCTGTCTCAGAAGCTTCTGCTTTTGTTTCTTTAATCTAGAAATGCAAATTCCGCGAAGACCCGAAGCCCCATTCCACTGCCTGCCGGACACTGCTCATCGCCTGATTGAATGCCTGCTGCACTGGTGTGAGTGAAAAGCCACCACACGGCTTCATAATTAGGGGCAGCAGTGGGTACGCTGGGTCACCATATATTGCAAAGCCTTGTCCATCGACAAGGCACTCCAGCTTCGCGTACATGCTGCCGTCTCGAAGGATGCCTGCATAGAAGTGCAGGCAATAAGTTGATGAGCTACCGGGATAATCAGAATTTCATAGAACGATACACAGTTTAACGAACTCCTCTATGCACGAATTATTTTCATTTCTCGCTCACTGGAAGGAATGAATTGTTTCACCTATTTTAACGAAATGACTACGTAACACAGTCTCGACTTAACAAATTTTTCAGCTATGTCAGTCTTGTATTGGACCCTCTGCGACTAGTAAATTAGGAAATCCAAGCCGAAGGAATAATACAGGGAGTCATTTGAGGAAAACTGACCCACCTGCATCGTGCCGTCATCCCAGATAGGACCCGTCAAAACTGACACACGATGCCATTTGGGCACATTAGTGACTGGTACTTAACACAGTGCCCCCTTTTGTGGCCCGAAAAGTACACCTGTTGGTTGCGCTTCGGATGGCATATTGGGAGAGCAGTGCCATCAATGAATGCCCAGCACTTCTCTAGTGGCGCACCCTTTCTTCTGACAGCCTTGAAAAAAGCAAAGAATTTGTCAAGTTTTACATTACCCATGAATTATTTTCAACTGGCAGTTGTGCGAACTGTCAGTGTTACTTACGTCTGCAAGATTACTGACATGATTTGGGTGATCGTCCTTGTGAAATTTCCCTCAAGAAAACTCTAGGAGGTAACGCTGTTCAGAACTGGAATATGATGCGCTTTCTCCCTTTGTTTTTACTTGGGTCAGTAGGACTTATCGATAGTGAAGTCTGGCAGCAAGTTTTGTTGCTTTCAGAAATAGTCAAGCTTGTCACTGCCCCTGTAATAACAGTTCCGATGATGAAGAGGCTTCAAAATGCAATAGAAGATTACGTGGCAAGTAGAACAGCCCCGTTTGCTGAAGTCGCCATGAAGCCCAGACACCATTACTTGCTTCACTATCCATACTTGATCACCCAGTTTGGTCCCTTAGTGAGACATTGGACACTGCGATGTGAGAGCAAGCACGGCTACTTTCCGAAAGTGTGCAAGGAATTGCCAGAATTTCAAAAACCTTACGAAAACACTTGCCGAAGCGGCCACCAACTGTATCAGGCATACAAAACACTGGCACTATGCCAGACTGCCTGAACAATGCTTCAAGCTTCTCATATGAGCTTTGCAGTGCAGAAATACAAAAGGAAGTGTGTGCAGTGGTATCGGATCTGCGGAATCTCTCGTCAGCACCCCAAGCTACTACTCATGGGCTGTTTTACAAGCAGGAAATGCTTGCTGTGATGAAGAGAACGAATGATAGTCTGGCTTTCGGTGAGGTACAGCTCATTCTTTTAAGCCCGGAGGGCTAACTTTCTGCTTTTAAAGAAGGCCACAACAGAATACGAGGCTGGCATGCAGTACTTTAATATTATAGGAAGTGA
Source organism: Hyalomma asiaticum (assembly GCA_013339685.2). Classification (NCBI taxonomy): domain Eukaryota; kingdom Metazoa; phylum Arthropoda; class Arachnida; order Ixodida; family Ixodidae; genus Hyalomma; species Hyalomma asiaticum. Next base: position 6,072 of record JABSTT010005607.1, on the reverse strand, counting down.
CAGCACTTATAAGTGCATGAGGCCTCAGCAGTTGCTGGATAAAACACCATTGGTGCCAGTACAACTGTGTGCCGCAGAAGCTATCCTGTTCTTTTGAAACATGCCATAATGGATTTTGCCTGATTCCATGTTTCAGACGCAAGCAATGGACCTCGAAAAGCAACTTCGGACATTGGTGCCTCACCTAGAAGGAACTCTGACCTTCACAGCACAGGAATTACACAAAAGTGGTGTCAGAACACTCGAGCACTTGAAGTACATGGTGGAGGAGGACCTCATGTTTTTAAGTTCCATTAGCAGAAGACTTCTGCTCGGCAAATTTAGATTGTGTGCTTGCCCTACCTCCAGCAGGGCCCATTTCATCAGAATATCCAAAATGCCTTGAATACACTCTCAACAAGCTTTACTGTTCCTTGGGATTCGTTTCTACCTGCAGTTCTACAGGCATGCAAAGAAGGAAGGAGGCATGTCCTGGGATAATGCCTCCTTCCTTCTTTGCATACTCGGCCATGTCCTGGGATTTCTCGGCCATGTCCTGGGATAATGTGACCCAGGACACGATTGCGAACTGCTTTCACAAGTGTGGATTTTTCGCGGAATAGGATGCGGCTCCGACGGAAGAAAACCAAGAGCCTGATGACGATTCGCACATCGAGGGTTGGGAGAACCTTGAAACTCGAGCTTCGGCGCGAGACTTCGTCACCACTGACGACAACGTAGCCACCTGTGGGCTGTGATCCATCGAAAAACTGGTCGACAAGGCAAAGGATACCGAGTCTGAGAGTGATGGTGAAGATGCCGGTGAGTGTGACCTCCTACCGTCAACGTCGGAAAACCTTGACGCCCTCTGTGTACTGCGTTGCACCGTAAGCACAGGCAGCATGAGTGAAGAAACCGCAGCACGGTTTTATTCCTTTCAGGCAGCTTTCTTGACGGACAGCAAAGTTCAAAAAGTTCAAACAAACATCATGGACTTTTTCAGCAAGAAGTAGCTGACCCCAATAAAGTTCTTGTTCATCTTCATGATCAGCTTTAACTTGTTTTGGCTCATACGAATTCGGGATGATACGAATATTTTACGTGCTCCCTACGAATTCGTACCAACGAGATTCTACTGTACACGAGAAACACAGAGTAGCTAAGTGCCAGTACATGAAAAGAGAAGTTATACAATGTTAAATTGGATGATTAGAGCAAATAGCTTGGACATAATTCTGCGGCCGATGACAGTGAAACTGCTGTCCTCAGCGCCGCTATAGAAGAGAGCTGGAGCTTTGGAGTACTCAGAGGACACGGTTCCTAATATCTAAGTACAAGGAGTGACCCTCATCAGAAAAAAGGGTGGCTTCAGGCAAGTTTCATTTACTTTCCCACTGAAATCTTAGGAACAAAAAGTGAACTTCAGCTTTGATTTGGCATTTGTGGATTTATCTCACATGTTTTAAATGTGCTGAAATTATTGTTTTCCTTATCAATTACTTCTCTTTTCACAGGACCAAAAGGGCCATGTGGCAAGCAATTGCTGGGGTAATTTCAACAGAGTTTAGTACTCTGTTTACTGAGCTGCAGGTTCAAAACAAGTGGAAAAGTCTCGAAAGAGCCTACAAAAAGACGAAAATGAAGAACAGTTCGTCGGGGCACTCAAAGGCAGTTTGTGATCATGAAGAGTGAGCGCTGTCAACCGTTGCATGCAGTCGGAGGCTTTGATATTTCAGCAATAATTTTCTGCCTCTTTCATAGACAGCTCAGCGATGCGCTCGAAAAGGAGCATCATATCAGCCCAACTTTCTTAATGATGCCTGGAGCAACACTAGAAAAAGACGGTTGCAGGTACAGCTGCCCCAATTCGACTGAAGTTTATTTAGTCATCCTTAATACTGCAAATTGTTTTTCAGGAGTTCTCCAGATTGCTCAGATGCTAACGATTCGGGGCATTTGTCAGCCCCACCGAGTCCTGCATCAACTGCAGCTGCCGCCACAGTGTCCAAGAATGACTTGCGCAAAAAAAAGGGAAAAAGAAGACAGCAATCTTTGGAAGCGGTGTCAAATTCATTCAGAGGTGAAAAAGGAGCGAGCCGAGCGCTTCGAAAAAAAAAACGGACCTACTGGAATGCCTTGTAACAGCAGTAGAAAAAGTAGTCGCTCATGCTCTGTACAAGCTTAAGAACTCTTTCCACACACACATGCACAGATGACTCCGTTACACCAAATCTGTCTGCAAAGAGTACATGCAACATTGGCTCCCGGGTAGCTCAAAACGATGAGACACGTTTTCGCATTACCGAAAAGCGTGCATCCTCCGCGATCCTCTGGAAACAAGGGAGACGCTTGGTACCGGTCCGCAAGGCAGTTAAATGTCTCACGTGATAGTCTAAAGAACCGTTTGAACTCGAACTCAAAATAACTGCCGACAACATCTTCGTAATAGCACGGTATTCGATTTCTCTCTTTTCTCAGCAACTTCACAGCCAACATTGCGACTAAGTCGTCGAACTCCTCGTCACTACTGTCTAAGTCCACAAGGTCCATGGCTGCTTCAACAACGGTTGTGATTGTAGCACAGTTCACCGTCATCAGTTCACTTGCAACAGCGACACCACATAACACCCAAACACGCACGCATGTAAGTAAACCTAACCAATTTCATGTACGGGGCAAGTTCACTAGCACGCAAGACCCGCGCAAGCAACGGCTGACATGGCACAAGGCCTGCGCAACAACTACACCCTGGCATTCGTTTCTCGGTGGCGCTGCTGCCGCGCGGCAGCTACACTACTGAACTGGCACTGCACATTTTCAAAACTGCTTGTGCACCGCCGTGAACCGGTTCAGAGGGGTGCAGGTGAATCGAACGGACCCATAAGATACTTCACCAATTCGTGAGAGGAATAATTATGGCGTAGTGGGCAGCATTAAACACTCTAGGATAGTTTAAAATGACCACTTTCATGTACACAGACCACGAAGCGAAGCCAGGCTAGCAATTAAGGCACTGTGAACAAAACCCACTGGCGAAAAGCTCAGGCACCCTCCAAGCTGCTTACTTTTCATTAGCCCTCTGTCATTTGTCTCGTCATGCTGCCATGACTTGTTCTCTGAGCATCAGTTTAAATTTTGTGTTCCTTTCTTTGCAGACCGCTTTGCTATGGGTGTGCTAGATCTGGCATTTGTCAAAGAGAAGCCACACTTCTTAGGAAGGGTTGGTAATAAATAACTACAGCTGACTGTAGCTAAAAAAAATTGATGGTGTGTGGAAAAACTTTCATTGTAGTGAAATCGAAAAAATATTGTTACAAGATAGCAGAGGGGCGTACTCTGAAGTGTTGCAAGGAAGGTAGCAGAGGGGCTCACTCTGTACGCAGGACACGGGAAGAAGGAAACGAAGTGTTCGGGCAAGACTCGGGCCTGGCATTAGTGTTCTTTGGTACTTGCCTTTGTATATATTGTAAATACAAGTATCCCCGTAACATTTGTGGTGGAGGTGCTGGGTACGCCTGCCCTGCGTTTCCTCGCTCAACCAACACGGAACTTCCTCGGCGATGGCTGATGGGGCGGCGCCGCAGCCACAGGCTCCTGTGATTCTTCTGCCCCCACGAGATCCAGGAACCTTTTCAGGCACGGACGATGACAAAGTGGACGTGGAAGATTGGGTGGCCATGTACGAGCGCGTCAGCGATTACCACAGGTGGGACCCTACAATGAAGCTGGCCAACGTCATATTTTATTTGAAGGGAACTGCGCGCCTATGGTGCGACACACACGAACAACTGACCAGTTGGGACATTTGGAAAATGAAGCTCTGTGAGTTGTTCGGCAGGCCATTCGGTCGTCAGCAGGCAGCCAGGGAGGAGCTTGGTTCCCGCGTGCAGACTTCGACCGAGTCCTACGTCTGTTATATTCAAGACGTGCTGGGCCTCTGTCGGAAGGTTGACCCTAATATGACGGAATCTGACAAGATTTCGCACATACTAAAGGGAATAGCCGACGACGCGTTCAATCTATTGATTTTCAAGGACTGCACTACGGTCGAAGGCATTGTCAAAGAATGCAAGAGGTTTGAGCAAGCAAAGAGTCGTCGCATCACCCACCAGTTCGTTCGGCTGCCCAATACTGCTGCTACTTCATCGTGCGAAGACCCTCCGATAATCCCACAAACTGCGTCGCCGCAGAATGTCACCCGCCTTATCCGTCGTGAACTGGAAGCTATGGCCCCTGCTGTCGTACCTTCGGACATGCCGCAAGCAAACCTGCCCACCGTGTCCCTCATCCAAGCAGTCGTTCGACAGGAGTTCGCGAACCTTGGCCTCACCTCCGTTTGTTCTCTTCGTGCGCCTGAGAGCACCTATGCCGCTGTGAACCAAAACCAAGGCTACGCCCGACGCTACCAAAACCCTGATGAATGGAGGACGGCGGATAATCGGCCCATATGTTTCAACTGCTCTCGCGCCGGACACATTGCCCGTTACTGCCAAAACCGCTGGAATTCTCGCTGGAACTCTGGATCATGGGGTCGTCCCGAAGGCCCTGCTCGTCGATTCTCTCCTCGACCTGATTCCCCGACATCTGACGCGAACCGCCCTAGCACGAGGTTCAGCCGTTCACCATCACCTCAAGGCCGTCGACCACTATCGCCGCAGGCACGTCGTTCTTCGTCCCCTGCACGACCTGCACCCTATGCTTCGGAAAACTAGACCATGCAGCGCCTGGAGGTGACGCTGCATCAAAGACCATGCATCAAAATCCTCTATTGACGATTCCTACGCGCCGCAACCTTTTGAACATTCAAGTCAACGACGTTACCGTTTCAGCCCTAATAGACACCGGCGCGCAGATTTCTGTTATGAGCGCAGCTCTCCGCCGTCAATTGCGCAAAGTTCTTACTCCCGCTATTCAGTGCACGGTTCGGGTCGCGGATGGGAGCACGTCACCTGTTCTTGGCATGTGCACTTCTCGCGTGTGTATCGCAGGCCATCAGACCACTGTTTTGTTTGCCGTGCTTGCACAGTGCCCACACGACGTAATCCTCGGCCTCGATTTTCTTTCGACGCATTCGGCCCTTATCGACTGCTCAACCGGCCTTATTCAGCTTGAACTCCCTTTTGATACTGACGTTGGTTTGGACAAGCCCAATCGCTTATGTTCTACGGAGTTCATGCACCTACCGCCGCAAGCAGCAACATATATCCAGCTGACTTCTGACCCACCTGTATGCGATGGCGACTATGTTGTTTCACCCATTACCGATGTTGTCCTTGCACATTCCCTCGTTGTTCCGCACACAGTGATCACAGTGCTACGGACCCGTGCCACCGACCGTCAAGAGGCGAATAGAGAAAGACAACGAGGAGGACGTTTAGCGAGGCTTGCTCGCGCTGCTGCTTGATGGCCAAGCGCCTCAGCGTTCCTTGTAGAATACAACTGTATATAGCCTCGCCTCTTGCGTCTTTCCTCGTAACATCTTTGGTGGAGGTGCTGGGTAACCTTCTCGACACGGAGCTTCGCAGTGGACGCTTTCTCGAGCCTACCTTCATGGCTCCAGAAGATACCTCGTCCACAGGGGATGCAGCGCCCACCCGAACACCTGCTGCCAATACGACCTACATCACTGTCGCCCCTCCTCGTGACCCTGGCATTTTCTCTGGCACCAATGGGCAAGATGTCGAGAAGTGGCTCAACCTCTACGAGCGTATCAGCACAACGAACCGGTGGGACCCTACTATCATGCTCGCGAACGTTATATTTTACCTCGGCGGCACCCCTCGTGTCTGGTTCGAAACGCACGACGTGGAGCTTACTAATTGGGATGCGTTCAAGGACAAGATTCGGGAGCTATTCGGCAACTCTCACGGTGACCAACTTGCCGCGAAACAGGCGTTATCCACCCGTGTACAGACGTCAAGCGAGCCTTACGTGATGTACAGTCAACAGCAAAAGTTTACGGGATCCGAAACTTTGGAAAAACCTGTATCACCGCTTAGCTTCGCAACGTAGCATCAGTTTGAAAGATTCAGTGGGTAGATGTTATTGCGATGTACAGGCTGTAAGATTTAATTCGAGGCTATGTTCAGAGGA
>JABSTT010005606.1:0-15252 GCA_013339685.2 Hyalomma asiaticum | reverse complement strand
GCGAGCACGAGCAGTGCGCGTTAGATCCAGACCCACTAGATCACACCGGAGAGCCTACCCCACTATAGGGTTGGTTACTTTTCGCTACAATTACCCCCGGGATGCAAAGGGAGCCGTCCGGCGACCTAGCAGTTCGTTACTATGAGTGGATCATAGTACAAAAGGACAGAAAGTTGAGCGAGTTGGTAACATTCCATAATCAAAAGAAGAGGCGTGCAGGACACGGACACAAGAAGAGCAGTGAACACCACGAACGCCGACTAACAACTGAAGCACAGCACAGAGGCGAAAAAGGAAGAAGACACACAGCTTATCTGCGCATGCTCGGAATGGTAGCGCCACCTGTCATACTGTTACACGTGCCGTTCTACGCGATAGACAACTGCTAAGACACTCTATCTCCTCTCTGTTTAAGATAATCGACGGTTGACTCACGCATGCACTTCCACTAATACTAATATGCCAGGCCTCAACCAATAAACGCGTATCTTCGTTCCTATGCCTGTACAGGATCTCGGTTTTGTCTAACTCGGGCATGCAGCTACAGACCTGGCAGTGCAAGGATAGATTGGACGGCGTCCCACCTGATAGCGACCTTCTGTGTTCAATTAATCTTTGATTAATACAACGCGCGGTTTGTCCTACATAAAAACGTCCGCAGCTAAAAGGAATCTTATACACCACACCCATGCGACAGTCGGTGAAATTGTTCTTGGCTAAGTGCTTAACCGGACAGATATCTGTTCGCTTCTTACCTTCCATCTGCTCATTTCTTCTATGCACGGCAGCACAAACCCTTCCTAACTTATTGGGAGCCGTAAACACAACATTAACCCCATATTTACTTCCTACTTTCTTAAGCCTGTGCGAAACTGCGTGGATATACGGAATACTCACGACCTTTTTCTTGTTAATGTTACTCTCTGCTACAGCTTTAGTTCCGGTCGAAATCGACTTCTTAAGACGTTCTGCTACTGTGGCTATGGCTAGTCTAGGGTAACCTGCATCTAAAAGGCGCTCGACCTGCGCGTTAAAGCTAATGGTCAAACGGTGCACGCACGACTTTGTTAGGGCTGACTTTAAACAGGACAAGGCTATTCCGTTTTTTACTACTTTGGAATGCTTGGAGTCAAAGTTTAACAACGGCTTAGATGCTCTAGGGGAATACTGCCAACACACGTGATTCTGCTCAAATGACAACGAGATATCTAAAAACTGTATTACGTTTCTCTCCGGTAGTTCTTTCGTGAACCTTAGACCATCTCCATTAAGTTTAAATTGATCGCTTACATAGGTGACTACTGATTCAAAATCATTCTTACTAGAAAGTACCAGGTAATCGTCCGCATACCGAAATACCCTGATGATGCGGTCCCCTAACGCCGCTTTTAAACGGCAGTCAAACTTGCTCAAGTACAGATCACTTAGAATAGGGGCGACCTTTGAACCTATACAAATTCCTGATTTTTGCACAAACACGCCTTCTCTGTATCCAACTATCGTTGACGTTAAGTACATGGAAAGAATTTCTAGAAAGGTACCTGTGGAAACTCCGCATCTATCTATGAAACCGGACTCTTGCCCTTGTTCTTGAATACATTCTTTCACGCAATTTAATAAACCTTTATGGGGCAACGAGTAATACAGATCCTCTACATCCATGCTAAACGCTGTGCAGTGGCCAGGATTTTCCTCTGTTAACAACTGAACTAGAGCCTGAGAATTACGTACACGGAAGGGGTCAGGAAAACTGACCACAGGAACATGAACAGGAACAGGAACATGAACATGAACATGAACAGGAACATGAACAGAACAGGAAGTATGACAGGTGGCGCTACCATTCCGAGCATGCGCAGATAAGCTGTGTGTCTTCTTCCTTTTTCGCCTCTGTGCTGTGCTTCAGTTGTTAGTCGGCGTTCGTGGTGTTCACTGCTCTTCTTGTGTCCGTGTCCTGCACGCCTCTTCTTTTGATTATGGATCATAGTACGGCTTGAGGCGCTCGACGTTGACAAAGTCGCGTCCACGTCGGCGCATGTCCGAAGACGGGTCGACGGGTTCAATCACGTAGTTGACAGGTGATGCGCGTTCAACAACTCGATAGGGGCCTTCATACTTTGGCAGTAACTTTGAGGAGAGGCCAGGCGCAGCGGTAGGAATGGAGAGCCACACCAGCCCTCCAGGGACGAAGGTGGGTGCAGAGGTAGGGTCGCCGCGAATGCTCTTCTGACGCTCTTGGTCGCTGGACGTAAAGGCCCGTGCGAGGTCGCGGCACTCCTCGGCGTACCTCACTGTGTCAGATATGGGCGCATACTCAGAAGTATGTGGGCGGTACGGTAGAATTGTGTCCATAGTGTGCGACGGGTGCCGACCGTACAGTAGAAAATAGGGTGAAAAGCCCGTGGTGCTCTGCGTAGCGGTGTTGTACGCGTAGGTCACAAATGGTAGAATGATGTCCCAATTCGTGTGGTCCGAGGCGACGTACATTGAAAGCATGTCGCCGAGCGTGCGGTTGAAGCGCTCCGTAAGCCCATTGGTTTGAGGGTGGTACGCCGTAGTCGTACGGTGAACCACGTGGCACTCTTTAAGAATAGCTTCAACGACTTCAGAAAGGAAGACACGACCGCGATCACTGAGTAGCTCCTGGGGTGGCCCGTGACGTAAGATGAACCGATGAAGCAAGAAGGAGGCAACGTCGCGCGCTGTAGCTGCCGGGAGCGCAGCAGTTTCAGCGTATCGCGTGAGGTGGTCAACTGCCACAATAACCCAGCGCTTTCCAGCAGCTGTCATGGGAAGGGGCCCGTACAAATCAATGCCGACCCGCCCAAAGGGCCTGCTAGGACAAGGTAAAGGCTGCAGACCCGGCGGCGAAAGGCGAGGTGGAGATTTCCGGCGCTGGCAATCGGGGCAAGAGCGCACGAACTTCTGAATGTAGCGGTACATTCCGCGCCAGTAGTACCGCTGTTGAAGGCGTTGGTAGGTCTTGAATGTGCCGGAGTGTGCGCACTGTGGATCGGTGTGGAAAGCCGTGCATATTTCGGAACGCAGGCTGCGAGGTACTACTAATAGCCACTGGCGGCCGTCGGGGCTGTAATTGCGGCGGTGGAGGAGGTCGTCGCGAATGGCGAAATCTTGAGCTTTACGGCGCTTTGCGCGAGTGGTTGGTGTCGATGGATCAGACAGCAAGCCTATTATCGAGGCAATCCACGGGTCCTTGCGCTGCTCGGCGGCGATTGTGTCAAGGTCAATAGATGAAACAGTAACCTCGGATACTGAGCAGCGAGCATTGTCGTCAGCCAAGGGAGAGCGTGAGAGGGCATCGGCGTCCGAATGTTGTCGTCCACTGCGGTACAGCACGCGGATATCGTAGTCCTGTAGGCGAAGTGCCCAACGTGCAAGACGGCCGGAGGGATCCTTTAATGACGACAGCCAACAAAGGGCGTGGTGGTCCGTGACGACATCAAATGGGCGACCATACAGGTAAGGTCGGAACTTTGCAAGAGCCCATATGATTGCCAGGCATTCTTTTTCTGTGACGCTGTAATTGGTCTCGGCTTTAGTAAGCGTACGACTTGCGTAGGCCACAACATATTCAGGGAACCCTGGTTTGCGCTGCGCAAGGACAGCGCCGAGGCCCACGCCGCTAGCGTCCGTGTGTACCTCTGTAGGAGCCGTGGGATCGTAGTGGCGCAGTATGGGCGGAGACGTCAACAAACGACGGAGCTTTAGGAACGCGTCGTCGCATTCTGACGACCACGAGTCGAGGGGCCCGTTACTTCCGAGGAGCTTCGTTAGCGGCGATATGATGGCGGCGAAATTCCGAATGAAGCGTCGAAAGTAGGAGCACAGCCCTACGAAGCTGCGCAGTTCTTTGACAGACGTCGGTTTGGGGAACTCGGCCACAGCCCGAAGCTTGGCTGGATCGGGGAGAATTCCGTCCTTGGACACGACGTAGCCTAGTATTGTTAGCTGCCGTGCCGCAAATCGGCATTTCTTTAAATTAAGTTGTAGGTCGGCGTCCCTCAAACGCGTCAAAACATGTCGCAAGCGTTGGAGATGCGTAGCGAAGTCCGGAGCGAAAACGACGACGTCGTCGAGGTAGCACAAGCATGTGTGCCATTTCAAGTTGCGCAGAACGGTGTCCATCATGCGCTCAAAGGTAGCGGGCGCATTACACAGTCCAAACGGCATGACGTTGAATTCGTACAAGCCGTCGGGCGTGACAAAGGCTGTCTTCGGTCGAGCGTCGTCAGCCATCGGTACTTGCCAGTATCCTGACCGCAAATCGAGGGATGAAAAGAATTCTGCTCCTTGCAGGCTGTCAATCGCATCGTCAATTCGTGGTAGTGGATAGACGTCCTTACGAGTGATCTTGTTGAGCCGCCGGTATTCCACACAGAACCGTATAGAACCGTCCTTCTTCGCAACGAGAACGACAGGAGACGCCCAGGGGCTGTCCGAAGGTCGAATAACGTCGCGTCGAAGCATGTCGTCGACTTGCTCATTGATTACTCGACGTTCTGCGGGAGATACGCGGTATGGACGCTGCCGCAGTGGCGGGTGGCTGCCAGTGTCGATGCGGTGCGTGACAGTGGACGTGCGGCCGAGAGAAGCTTGTGCAACATCGAAAGAAGAACGAAATTCTTCTAGCAGGCCCAGAAGCTGGGAACGTTGGGCAGGCGTAAGATCGTCAGCAATGGATGACCCAAATACATCAACGGGTGACGAATCAGAAGTCGAAACAGCACTGAGCGCGCTCGAACTGGTACTGTCCACGTCGTCCGGCGCGTCGATAACTTGTGTGTCTTTCAGGGGTTCCACTCTGCCGAGAGATTCCTCTCGTATCAGCACAACTATGTACGGGGATGGGTTGGTTACAAAAATAGCGGCGTTGCCCTGAGTGAGCTGCACGATCGCAAAAGGCACCAGCAAGTCTTTCCTAGTGGAGACGCGCTCAGATGGCGAAAAGAGTGCAACGGTGTCGGCGAGATCGGCGCAGTAGACCGACACAGCCGTTGTCGAGTTAGGAGGCACTCTGGTGTCGTCTCGGACGAGTAGCTTGTACGAAGCCGATGGTTCACTTGCCGGCGTCAAGTCTGAAAACGGCGAGAGTTCTAGCTCGGCAGGTGCGCAATGAATGATGGCTTCGTGGCGCGAAAGAAAATCCCATCCCAGGATGATGTCGTGAGAGCATGGAGAAATTATGATGAATTTGATAGCGTACAGAATGTCCTGAATGACGACGCGGGCTGTACATACTGCTGTAGGGCGAATAGTTTGGGCGCTAGCTGTACGGAGGGAGAGCCCAGAAAGTGGCGTCGTCACTTTTCGTAGTAAGCGGCTAAGTCTTGCGTCCATGACTGATACGGCGGCTCCAGTGTCTACAAGGGCTGATGCACGAACACCGTCGACAAACACGTCTATTACGTTCGATGGGCTGCGCTGAGGGCTTTCACAGTTCGATGGCGTCGCAGCCCTTGCCTCATGGACTGCGACGACTAGTTTTCCTGGTCACGGGCGACCACACGTGGCCGCATAGGTGACAAGGAGCGGCGTCGTGGAGACGGTGACCGGCGGGTAGACGGAGCAGCTCGCAAAGGAGGTGACATAGGCGGAGGTGGGTCGTAATACGGGCGGCTGGACCGGCTGGCGACGGGTGATGCGACTCGAGGCGGCTGCACGCGATCGCAATAACGTGCGACGTGTCCGGCGTAACCACACGCAAAGCAGATGGGACGGTTATCGGGGGTGCGCCATCGGTTCGCTGGGGCAGGTGCCACCCATGTCTTAGGACGAGACGGACGGGGCGGCTGCTGATACGACGGCGTGCTGGACTGCAGCCGGGCCCTAGGAACGACTTCGGCGTACGGAGGCGGGACACCCAGTTCGAAAGACTGAGGTCTAGCGACACCTTGGGCGTAGCTAAGTGGGACAGCCGCAGGAATCGGTTGGGGCGGCGTGGCTACAACTGGAGCATGACTCAGTGGTGCAGGGGCCGGAGGGTATTGGTGGTATTCAGGCATGACCCCTGCGATTTCCTGCTCAATCTCTCGGCGGAGGGGAGGCAGAAGTGTGGTCGACGGCTGTTGAACATGCTGCGGTTGAGCAAAGGGCAGCAGAGAGAACTGGCGTGCAACTTCTTCGCGCACGAATGCCTTGACTTCCGCGAGCAATTGGGAATGGTCAGAAGTGGCCGACAAGCCAGCGAGATCGGCGTCGCGTGATGAAGGGCGACGGGTCATCAACCGCTGTCGACGCAGCTCCTCGTAACTCTGGCATAGCGTTATGACCTCGGCCACAGTGCGAGGGTTTTTTGCGAGCAGCATGGTAAAGGCGTCATCGTCGATACCTTTCATGATGTTCTTTATCTTTTCAGACTCCAACATGGTCGCGTTGGCCTTCTTGCACAAGTCGAGGATATCTTCTATATAACTCGTGAAGGACTCACCGGCCTGCTGAGATCGTTCGCGTAAGCGCTGCTCTGCTTGCAGCTTACGAACGGCGGGGCGACCGAACACGTCGACAATGGCGGTCTTGAAGTCGGACCACGTCAGGAAATCTGATGCGCGGTTGTTATACCACAGACTCGCCACACCCGCGAGGTAGAATATCAAGTTGCTCAGCTTTCCTGCCTCGTCCCACCTATTGGGCACGCTCACACGCTCATAAATCGTGAGCCAGTCCTCCACGTCGGTCCCATCTGCGCCAGTGAAGACAGGTGGGTCTCGGACACGAGGGACACCGGGACATGCGGTCGGTGCGGGGGGAGGCGTTTGCTGGGCGGCGTCCTGAGGCATGGTAGACGGCACTGTGCGGGAGCGAAGTTCCAGGGGCATAGAAAGAGGCCGAAGTTGTTGTGAGGGTACCCAGCACCTCCACCAATTGTAAAGGGCGTTTATTGAAGGCTAGCGTCAGACCCGACCGGTAGCTTGTTCAACGGCTGAAAGCACGAGCCCCGAGAGCGAGCGGCGAGCACGAGCAGTGCGCGTTAGATCCAGACCCACTAGATCACACCGGAGAGCCTACCCCACTATAGGGTTGGTTACTTTTCGCTACAATTATGATTAAAGTGTAATTAATGAATTTAAAGTGTTGTCATGATGCATTGTACACACACACACATTTATACACGAAGTATTATTTATTTACACCTCGCAATTTCGTAGATGCATAAATGCACACATCGCCGAGCACGTCACACACACACACACTCTACACACGTCACTACAGATCAGCACCTATTGGTGTTATCGTTGTAGCTCACGGTTAGTACCAGCGCTTTGTGATCCGAGAAATGTACGGTGAGCGGATCCGGCAAGACGGCGCGGACCGTACAGTTCCTACTGAACGCCGAGTGTGTAGCTGTCGAGCACAGATCCCTGCGCAGCGACCTAAAATTTTTCGCTAGCTGGGGAGCCCGGCTCAGCAAACGCGGGTTTGTCGAAAGGTACACGAATAAATAAAACAGTAGAAATTAAGCCACACAAGTCCGCGAATTCCCACAAGTCAGGGTGCTTTAACGTGCACTGCCATTGAACAGCAGGCGCTGAGTGTTACATGGCATGCATGCGAGCACAAAACCGGTTTTATCTTTTGCAGGCGATTTCGAAACCAAAACACCTATCAAGTTCCGGCGCATGCCGTTACTTTCTTTATTGAAAAGTGCGTTACTGAACCGACAGCGTGTGTGGTAAAACTTAATTAAGCGGCAAAGTACAAAGTGGTACAAGGCAAGCACCGTGACGTCACAGAACCCCAGTTTGAATCTTTGAACCGTTGGAACAGTCAACCCAGGCTTAGCACGGCGTACCTGCAACAGTTGTGCCTGTTGCTGCGCTGCAGTTCGACCTCGAGTTCTAGCGTCCTTTGCACCTGTCGCACGCGGTAAGTGTGGCTGCCTTGTTATCGGCTGTCTTAACGCTTCAGCGATATATCTTTGTCTTACCGTGGACGCACGGTTTGATGCCAGTGATAGGTGGGTGGTTTTCGGCGTTTTCGAAAAATGGCGGGATGTTCGTTCGCGCGGTTTGGGCAGAAAGTTTGGGCAGAAAGCACCGGTACGTTACAGGCAGGACAAATAGCGAAGGATTGAGCAGCGATCTGCTTCGTAGTCCAGCGTTTGTGTGTCGCGTTGCACGTTGAGAACTTAGCGTCAGAAACTGTGCCTGTGGCTTGTGACCCTGCGAGCTTGCAAGTCGAAACATACCGTGTTGTACTCTTTGATCGTAACTGAATTACGTTTGCGAGCGTGCGTATGAAAATCCTTTGCTGTATCACGCCAGGTCGAGGCTTTCCGAAAGCGTTTTGGGTGGTTAGCGAGGAAGGCGCATTGATGATGAGTCGGTGCTGCATAGGGGTATTGCATGAGTGGGCTTCACCACAGTACAATGGAGCCGTGCGTTGTGGTGAAGCATACTCAACCTGCAAAGACTGATAAGTCGTGCAAGTAATATGCTTCAGATAACGGCGACTATGATAAATACGAATGCGATGGACTGCCCAGTGTGGAGCGGAGACCCCGCGCACAACGTTTGCATCTAGCTGCCTTAGCTGGCGCGCATGCGAGAATTAAGCCGGACATTAAAAAAAAAAAAGAAAACTGCACTTGAATTGCTGCATTACGCGCGCACGTTCATCAAGCACTTCAGATCCATCAATGGAGTGCGATGCCGAGTCGCAGTGTTTTTGTTTTGTCTTCGCAACCGTCATTTGCCAGAACGTTGCGGTTCTTTATACGCGCTACGTCATTCCGTGCCGCCGCAGTCCTGCTTCGCTACAGTGCACGCGTGTGTAGTGGGGATGCCCTCTTCCAGGCTTAAGAGACCAATAACGACCGCCGTGAAAAGCTCATTACTACCTACAGTGAAAATCACCGTGAAAAGCATACTATATCTTACAAGCTTTTGCTGTTTGCCACCAGCTTCTACTGTTTATTCAAATATCACCCCGCATCCTGAAATCATGGAGGGGGGGAGGATGTAACGTTAAAAAAAAGGAATGCTTAGAAGCAGCCTCAGCGTCGATATTATGGTAGGTGCGCATGTTATTAAAACACCAAGTGACCATGCTATGCATTCTGATTGGCTTAAAATAGGAAGTCTCGTGTTACATTCGTTTGGCGCCTTATTTGCCGGGTCATACTGTTGAGCCAGAAAATACTAAAAAAAATAATACTGAAGCTGTTCTCTCCAGGGGCGTAAACCTCTTTATTCTCTCATTTCAATGGAGGTGGAAGCCAAACTGGCCTGGCAAGATGATAGGTGCATTTTTGGTGCTCAGCAGGAAAGAGGTACTGCCATCTGGAAGTGGTTTCCCAAATGTAATTCTTCCTCATCTTTCACTTTGTGGAGGAAGATATATTGAAAAGTAAATAACAGACTGAAAATAACTGCTCTTTGGGGTGACAACCTTTGGGTTAAGGACCAGTGTGCTTTCTGGTCATCATCCGCACACTTTAACACAGGTTTTTATGTGCGTGAAGAAGTAGACGCCTGTAACACGTGCACACTTCCAATGCATGCTTGGCAAATGAGGAAAGAAAGAGGCATGCACACGCCAAGCTTCACTCGCCCCTATTTTGCCGATAAAGGAAGTGCTCCTAAGTTTTTTTATTGCTGTTTTGTGGCTCCCATGCATATTTTTCTGTGACTCGGCCATTTGTGATGTTTCATTTCCCAGTAATGATGAAAGCAGGCAAGGAAGGCACATCTTTGAGGCCATCACCTGTGTGAAAAAGGACATATTACTTTCGAGGGACCAAACTGTCGAAATATTTTTGAGGAAAGCCGGATTTGTCGGTATAAAAAAATGAGTCTTTTTCATGTTCTACCTTTAGTGGTGCATCCCTCGTTTTACAACTGTCTGTGCCTCCATTTGCTCCTGCATTTGTTTTCCAAGGACTGTAGTGCACGCATTGTAACTGCCTCAGATTGTTGGGCTAGTGTTATTGATGAGCATGCACTGAACAGCTGTATATTGTTGTATGCGATACGATAGAAGATGAATGTTTGCCAGGGGGGGTGACCGATTATGACATGTGCTTCATTTCTTTCGTGCTGTTAGTTAAAACATGAGTGTTCATTTTTTTTCTTTTCCAAGGATTGTGGTAAGCTTTTGGTCGTGACTTTGTCATAGTGTCATTTTCTTCTGTATGTTTCCCTCTCATTCTTGACTCCTGTCACTAGACGGTAGACGGCGCATGCTAGACTAGACGGCGCATGCTATGAATCCGCTCTTGTAAATATCCCATGAACTGAGTACTATAACAGCAAGTACACTTCCCATCCTGAACCATTCAAGTACTACAATAGTATCTATTTATTTATTTTATTTATTTACATTACCCTCAGGGTGCATAAAGACGTTACAGAGGGGGTGGGCAATAGTATAACAAAAAAATGCAGTAGAACACAATTATATAGAAAATTAATGAGAATACATGTTCAAACAATACTCAGTTATTAGAGGCTTAAGATATGATCGGTTAGTGCAGTCTTGAAAGATGACGCGTCCTCAATGGATTGTGATGGAGGGGGGAAGGCGGTTCCACTCGGCACTGGTCTTGGGCAGAAAGGAGTCTGAAACAATGTTAGTGCAGCAGAAAGGAACAAAAACTTTATATTGATGATCGAGACGTGACGATATGTATGAGGTTCTGAGATGAGTTCCTGTTTAAGTGAGTTATTATGGTAAAGGATTTTTTGAAAAAGGCATAGACGAGAAATTTGCCTTCGAATTTACATATCAATTAGTGCAATGTTTGATTTCATTAGTGAATCGCTAGACGTGTGGGAATAGTTCGAATTAATGAAACGTGCCGACCGATTTTGGACCGACTCAATGATAGCTGATAATGTTTTTGGACCAGGGTCCCAAAGAGATGACGCATACTCAAGCTTAGGTCTAATCAGTGTTTTGTATAGTATCAACTTTAAATGGCACGGGGCCTTAGAAAAATTTCTGCGTATGTAGCCGAGGAATCTGTTGGCATTGTTAGTGATGTATTCGATGGTGCACATGCCAAGAAAGGTTATCGGTTAACTGAATGCCGAGATATTCACACAACTGTCGTCAAGTCTACTCTTAGCCTTTTCTGGTTGAGCTCTTCAATTGTCTGTGACAAGCCATCTTAACATCTGTGACAAGCCATCATTTGCGGAACAATGCAATGAGATGCGCATCGTGTCTTTATACGACCCTTGGATGTACGCCCGATACATCCATAGCATGAGGTACCAGTACCGTGCTGTGGTACAGGTGCCTGTTTCCGATGGTACAGCTACCTGAACCAGCTCCTTGTACCGTGGTAAACAAGAACGGCAAGGAGGAATAGGGGTGTGGGACAGTGCCTTCAACACATAATGTTGCCCTGTGTCCCTTTCCTGCTTGTGCCGTTCATTTACCATTTGCGCCAACTCGCCAAGATGTTCAGTCATTACCAACTTGCCCGAATGTCAGTGTTTCATGTGTGCATGTTAACAACGCTTGCACTTGTGGCATCTAACTTGCACCTTCCGTTGGTGTCCTTCTTTCAGTAGTCTTCATTTCAAGCCACCATGTTCTACGTGCATCACATTCTTCACCGGCGCAAGGGGAAGTTTGGGCTGCTTTGGTGAGAACCATGTTTCTCCTAATTGTTGGCTGTGCTGTGTATGTTCTTTCTTACTTCGTTTCATTGCGACTTCTCATAACGAAAAATTGTTCGAGATTTGGTCTGTTCAGGCAAATTATCTAAAGAAGCGGACATTACTTTGGATAGTAAGTCACAGTGTCGTGACAACTAATTAATGGTATTCATGTAATTAACACATCTTAATTATTTGCATCAGGACACATGTTACAAGATGGAACTGTAAATCTAACATCCTCTCCTTTTAATTGAAGGCCTTAAAGACTGACACTTTTGACAGAATTATTCCTTATCAAAACCTCTAAGTGTTGTGCTTGCGTACTATTTATTGTCTTGAACTTGTAGTGGGAGGCTTTTGGAACAAGTGAGTCAAAATTTTGCCGCACTTGGTCGCATGTCTCACAGACATCTTGGACAACTGGTACTAGACTCAGGAGCCCGGCTAGTGAGCGATACTGTTTGGCTTCAGTCATGTATTTTGTATCTCCGTCCTGAGCGAATAATTAAAGAGGTTTCTGCACTCTTCTCTAATTAGTTTGTTGTGCCAGTGCTGACTGCTTCTCCATTTGGTAATTCCCAAAGTAAACTATAATTCGCACTGCCTGTTGAGCTTGAGGAAGCGCAATTGTTAGAGCTGTGCAAATAGCAAAATTCTGAGTGCGAAGCGAATTTAAATATTTGTGTTCAAGTGTGAATTGGATGGACTATTTTTCAAATAATTTTCCAATCTTTTTTTAGATAATACTATGTCACATGATGAAAAAATGTTCTGCTAAACATGGGCAAAAGAAATTTATTGCATGACTTGTGTACTCCCGCAGTGTCACTACGAAGCCTTGAAGAACCACCGAACAGAGAACTAACTGTGCAATAGAAAGCTGAGCTAACTTCACCACAGTACAGGCGTGTTAACTTTCCCGCAGTACACGTATGTTAGCTTTGCTGCAGTGCTGGCTTTGCCGCAGTACACGGGTGTTATGCGGTGGAGCGTACTACGTGTGGGAATGGGCCACTGGTCACGAGACACAGCTTATTTTCTTTCCCTTAGTTGCCAACTTCGAATTGTTCAACGTAGTAAAGGTTAAATGCAAATCGAATCGAATAGCAAATGTCATTCAAAAATTACTCGCAATTTCGAATATTTGCACACCCCTAGTAATTATCAAGCTGCGTTGTTTCACATTTCATTGCTGTACTTGGCTTGGTAATGATGCTCACCAATTAGTCTGTCTTTTCTTTTATTGCTATTTTAGTTACTCCCTCATTATATCAGGAGGGCATGACTGGCAACAGTTTCTTTCACTGCTAATGAACATTGGGGACACCACGCTGAGGCGTTGTGGTACCAGAAAATAACCGAATGTCCTTTGGTAAAGTAATTCGTTCTGCCTAGGGGGGGCATTAATGCTGAATGTTGAATAGCATTATCGACGAGTGGAGTATTGGGTGAATCTCTTCAGCACGAGACACTCATGTAGGAATAACTTTTAGGTGATGGGGGACCCAAGGAGCGAAAACATGTTAACCTTTTTTTACATGAAACATTCTAGCATTACATTAACCTGACCACATCATGTTTCCATGGTGCTCTGGATATACTATTTGGATAATATGCTGTAGATTGAGCATTCTAATGTTGGGGAACCTTCAGTTTAAATATCTTTTCCATCTTCCCTTTCCTTTCTTTTTCACTTATGCATAATATTTGTTTATTTTGCATTTTCTTCTTGCTTTGTCTTTTAAGTCAATTCTCAAATAGGGGCCCACGAAGCCATTCTTAGAGGAAAGCTAAAACCCACAACCACGCACCAAAAAAGACAATGTCTTTTTGTTGTTGTTGTTGAGCCCATAGTTTACAAAGTTAAGCCATGTCTAATTTCTAGTATTTGTGTAAATGTTTGAAACTGAGTATTCGATCCCAACAGCTCAATACAGTGTAGACCGCTTATAACGTAAGTCGTGAAAGTTGCAAAAATCTGCGCTGTAAGTGGTACCTCTTTATAACCAAAGCACGCTTTTTTCGGCCTTTGCCTATGCCAAAAGGGTGACCCACCTTTTAAATGCAATTCATTGCACTTTTCACTCGCCGACACATTCAACACAATCACAACACAACACGGAAGCCAACCAAGTTCTCAAGTCCCGAATCAGCGGAAGAATGCTGTTACTTTCGTCGGGTGGTGCTTGTGAACAGCATTTCAAACAATTTCGTCCTCCACAAAGCTTAAGCACTGAAGCGATTTCTCGCTCAAATTGTTTTTCACGCAGTATGCTTTTACTTTCGTGCAGTATTGCAATGCGTCCTTGCACGCAAAATCTGGTTCTGGTGTCGCGTCGACATCATCCTCACTGTCCGAATTGTCGTCGGCTGCAACCTCCGCACTACTGCGCACCGCTGCGACGATCGTGTCATCCGTGCTCACTTCCTCGCAGACAGCAAGCTTCCACTCCTCGGCGTCGACAAACTCTTGGAAGGTGTCTGTGGCGGTAACAAAGTTGCTCTCCACGAAGCCGGACCACACGTCGTCAGTGTTGAGTTCCTCATTGGCGGCAGTGTCGCTCTGCTCATCGTCTTCAGGGGCCTCTGCATTGCGCACGAAGCCCACACTTTTGGAGCACTTGCTTATGGTATCGGCCTTTGCCTGCCACCGTGAAGCCCCTTAAATTCACTTTAAGAGGCTGCTGCTGCTGCATGCTCAACAAAACTCCCTCGCAAATGCGCTTCTTGTACAGTACCTTAACGTTTGCAATGACACCCTGGTCGAGAAATTGACATTTTGCTGTCGTGTTGGCAGGCAAAAATTTTAAGTTGACTGCAGTAGACTTCGGCTTGATGTTGTGGACTGTGCAATTGTCGAGGATAAGCATGACCCGTCGCTTCTCTGCCACCGTATCCTCGTCAAACTTGGAAAGCCAGCTTGTGAATAAATCCTGCATCATCCACACCTTTTTATCGGATTTGTAGGTCACTGGAAGGCACTCCTCACTTTTTAAAGCAACGTGGCCTTGCCGATTTACTAACGACAAACAGGCGGCGCTTGTCTCTTCCATCCATGTTAGCGCAAAACAATAGTTATGCGCTCCTTCGAGGCCTTGCGGCCAGAGCAGGCTTCGCCTTTCAGGGCAAGCACGCAGTTCGGCAAAAGGTTATAAAACACACCAGCTTCATCGGCATTAAATACGTCTCTGTCCGTATAGGTGGGCAGCATATTCTGCAAGTTTAAGCGAAGCCAGACTTCGACAGACTTGTTGATATCGCCGCTTTCTCCGCACACCACTTTGCAGCTGATGCCATGGCGATCTTTGAAACGCTGGATCCACCCGTTAAGTGGGTTGAAGTCGTCGTGGCCTAAAAGAGCTCCGACAGACTTAGCCTTTTGTTGGATCATGGGGCCACTTACTGAGATGCTCTGAGCCCTAACTTCCCGGAACCATCTGAACAACGCTGCGTCCAAGTCTTCGTATCTCAACACACGTATTCTCTTCCTTGACAGGGAAGACGAATCTTGCTGCAGTTGCTGTCGCACTTTGTCCTTGTTCTTACAGGTGGTCGACGCGGCAGTGTCGAAAATGCCGTATTTAGCCACCACGGACACCTTCTTCAGCCCGCTCTCTATGTCCCT
>JABSTT010005605.1:0-15103 GCA_013339685.2 Hyalomma asiaticum | reverse complement strand
GGAACAAAAGTACAAGAAACGATGCTTCATGCACTTACAGTGCGCAACTGCTGTATTCACTAAAGAAACGAGCGACGCACCCTTGAGAGGTAATTCTTAGCAAAACCAACCACGGAAAGCAGCTAATTGCACCTTTAAGTTCCTTCTATGAAGTCTTCTGCAGAGGAGATATGCAGAAACACATTTCTCTGCATATTGACAAGTTGACGCTCTGTCTACCTTGTGATCGTGAAAAGAATGCTTCCGTCATTTGGCATGACTCAACAGAATAAGAACGCAATTTGGGATTTTTGATGAAAGTCGTGAAAATGACATTCCTAACTTTACCGCCGTAAGCAGTCCTGAATACGTTGCTGAGGAACAAAAGTGCAAGGAACGAGGTTTTACGCACTACAGTGCGCAATTGCTGTACTCACTAAAGAACAGGCGAAGCACTTTGAAAGGTAATGCTTAGCAAAACAACAACGAAGCACCTAAATACCCCTTTAGATTCCTTCTATGAAGTCTGGACACGATTTCTCATGCAGAAACATTGGTCTGCGTAGGACGAGTTGATGCGCTGCTAACCTTGTGATTGCGAAAAGACCGTTTCCGTCATTTGGGCATGAATAACAGAATAACACTGCAAATTGGGGATTTTCGGAATGCAAATAATGGTGAAAATGGCATTCCTAAACTTTAGCGACGTAAGCGGTCCTGAATACTTTGATAGGAACACAAGTGCAAGAAACGACGTTTGATGCACTTACAGTGCGCAACTGCTGTATTCACTAAAGAAACGGGCGAAGCACTTTGAAAGGTAATGCTTAGCAAAACAACAAAGAAAGCACCTAAATACCCCTTTAGATTTCCTTCTATGAAGTCTGGACACAGATTTCTCATGCAGAAACATTGGTCTGCGTATGACGAGTGATGCGCTGCTAACCTTGTGATTGCGAAAAGACCGTTTCCGTCATTTGGGCATGAATAACAGAATAACACTGCAAATTGGGGATTTTCGGAATGAATAGAATGTGAAATGACAGTCCTAAACTTTAGCGACGTAAGCAGTCCTGAATACTTTGCTAGGAACAAAAGTGCAAGAACGACGTTTATGCACTTACAGTGCGCAACTGCCTGTATTCACTAAAGAACGGGCGAAGCACTTGAAAGGTAATGCTTAGCAAAACAACAAGAAAGCACCTAAATACCCCTTTAGATTTCCTTCTATGAAGTCGGCACACGATTTCTCATGCAGAAACATTGGTCTGCGTATGACGAGTTGATGCGCTGCTAACCTTGTGATTGTCGAAAAGACCGTTTCCGTCATTCGGGCATGACTACAGAATAACACTGCAAATTGGGGATTTTCGAATGCAATAATGGTGAAAATGACATTCCTAAACTTAGCCGACGTAAGCGGTCCTGAATACTTTGCTAGGAACAAAAGTGCAAGAAACGACGTTTTATGCACTTACAGTGCGCAACTGCTGTATTCACTAAAGAAAACGAGCGACGACACACTTGAAAGGTAATGCTTAGCAAAACAACATGAAAGCACCTAAATGAACCTTTAGATTTCCTTCTATGAAGTCTGCACACGATTTCTCATGCAGAAACATTGGTCTGCGTATGACGAGTTGATGCGCTACTAACCTTGTGATTGTGAAAAGACTGTTTCCGTCATTTTCACTTGACTAACAGAATAACACTGCAATTTTGGAGTTTTTGGAATGCAAATAATGGTTAAAATGACATTCCTAAACTTTACCGACGTAAGCAGTCCTGAATACTTTGCTAGGAACAAAAGTGCAAGAAACGACGTTTTATGCACTTACAGTGCGCAACTGCTGTATTCACTAAAGAAACGAGCGACACACCTTAAAAGGTAATTCTTAGCAAAACAACACGGAAAGCACCTAAATGCACCTTTAAATTACTTTCTATCAAGTCTTCACACAGGAGATATGCAGAAACATTGGTCTGCATATGACGAGTTGATGCGCTGCTAACCTTGTGATTGTGAAAAGACCGTTTCCGTCATTTGGACATGACTCACAGAATAACACTGCAATTTTGGGATTTTTATAATGCAAATATGGTGAAAATGACATTCTAAACTTTACCGACGTAAGCGGTCCTGAATACTTTGCTAGGAACAAAAGTGCAAGAAACGACGTTTTATGCACTTACAGTGCGCAACTGCTGTATTCACTAAAGAAACGGGCGAAGCACCTTGAAAGGTAATGCTTAGCAAAACAACAACGAAAGCACCTAAATACCCCTTTAGATTTCTTCTATGAAGTCTGCACACGATTTCTCATGCAGAAACATTGGTCTGCGTATGACGAGTTGATGCGCTGCTAACCTTGTGATTGTGAAAAGACTGTTTCCGTCATTTGGACATGACTCACAGAATAACACTGCAATTTTGGAATTTTTGGAATGCAAATAATGGTGAAAATGACATTCCTAAACTTTACCGACGTAAGCAGTCCTGAATACTTTGCTAGGAACAAAAGTGCAAGAAACGACGTTTTATGCACTTACAGTGCGCAACTGCTGTATTCACTAAAGAAACGGGCGAAGCACCTTGAAAGGTAATTAGCAAAACAACACGGAAAGCACCTAAGTGCACCTTTAAATTACTGTCTATCAAGTCTTCACACAGGAGATATGCAGAAACATTGCTCTGCATATGACAAGTTGACGGTCTGCTAACCTTGTGATCGTGAAGACTGTTTCCGTCATTTGGGCATGACTCACAGAATAACACCGCAATTTTGGGATTTTTGGAATGCAAGTCGTGAAAATGACATTCCTAAACTTTACCGCTGTAAGCAGTCCTGAATACTTTGCTAGGAACTAAAGTACAAGAAACGATGTTTCATGCACTTACAGTGCGCAATGGCTGTATTCACTAAAGAAACGGGCGAAGCAACTTGAAAGGTAATGCTTAGCAAAACAACGAAAGCACCTAAATACACCTTTAGCTTTCCTTCTATGAAGTCTGGACAACGATTTCTCATGCAGAAACATTGGTCTGCGCATGACGAGTTGATGCGCTGCTAACCTTGTGATTGTGAAAAGACTGTTTCCGTCATTTGGGCATGACTCACAGAATAACACCGCAATTTTGGGATTTTTGGAATGCAAATAATGGTGAAAATGACATTCCTAAACTTTATCGCCGTAAGCAGTCCTGAATACTTTGCTAGGAACAAAAGTGCAAGAAACGACGTTTTATGCACTTACAGTGCCCATCTGCTGTATTCACTAAAGAAACGGGCGAAGCACCTTGAAAGGTAATGCTTAGCAAAACAACAAAGCACCTAAATACCCCTTTAGATTTCCTTCTATGAAGTCTGCACACCGATTTCTCATGCAGAAACATTGGTCTGCGTATGACCAGTTGATGCGCTGCTAACCTTGTGATTGTGAAAAGACCGTTTCCGTCATTTGGACATGAGTCACATAATAACACTGTAATTTTGGGATATTTATAATGCAAATAATGGTGACAACGACATTTCTAAACTTTACCGATGTAAGCAGTCCTGAATACTTTGCTAGGAACAAAAGTACAAGAAACGATGTTTCATGCACTTACAGTGCGCAACTGCTGTATTCACTAAAGAAACTAGCGACGCACCTTGAGAGGTAATGCTTAGCAAAACAACAACGAAAGCACCTAAATACACCTTTAGCTTTCCTTCTATGAAGTATGCACACCGATTTCTCATGCAGAAACATTGGTCTGCGTATGACGAGTTGATGCGCTGCTAACCTTGTGATTGTGAAAAGACCGTTTCCGTCATTTGGACATGACTCACAGAATAACACTGCAATTTTGGAATTTTTGGAATGCAAATAATGGTGAAAATGACATTCCTAAACTTTACCGATGTAAGCAGTCCTGAATACTTTGCTAGGAACAAAAGTACAAGAAACGATGTTTCATGCACTTACAGTGCGCAGCTGCTGTATTCACTAAAGAAACGAGCGACGCACCTTGAGAGGTAATTCTTAGCAAAACAACACGGAAAGCACCTAATTGCACCTTTAGATTTCTTCTATGAAGTCTGCACACCGATGTTCTCATGCAGAAAACATTTGTCTGCGTATGACGAGTTGATGCGCGCTAACCTTGTGATGGTGAAAAGACTGTTTCCGCATTTGGACAGGACTCACGAATAACACTGCAATTTTGGAATTTTGGAATGATAATAATGGTGAAAATGACATTCCTAAACTTTCCGACGTAAGCAGTCCTGAATACTTTGCTAGGAACAAAGTGCAAGAAACGACGTTTTATGCACTTACAGTGCGCAACTGCTGTATTCACTAAAGAACGGGCGAAGCACTTGAAAGGTAATGCTTAGCAAAACAACCAACGATAGCACCTAAATACCCCTTTAGATTTCCTTCTATGAAGTCGGGAAAACGATTTCGCATGCAGAAACATTGGTCGCGTATGACGAGTTGATGCGCTGTAACCTTGTGATTGCGAAAAGACCGTTTCCGTCATTTGGATCATGATACCAGAATAACACTGCAATTTTGGAATTTTGGAATGCAAATAATGGTGAAAATGACATTCCTAAACTTTACCGACGTAAGCAGGTCCTGAATACTTTGATAGGAACAAAGTGCAAGAAACGACGTTTGATGCACTTACAGTGCGCAACTGCTGTATTCACTAAAGAAACGGGCGAAGCACCTTGAAGGTAATGCTTAGCAAAACAACAAAGAAGCACCTAAATACCCCTTTAGATTTCCTTCTATGAAGTATGCACACGATTTCTCATGCAGAAAACATTGGTCTGCGTATGACGAGTTGATGCGCTGCTAACCTTGTGATTGTGAAAAGACCGTTTCAGTCATTTGGACATGACTCACAGAATAACACTGCAATTTGGGATTTTTGGAATACAAATAGTGGAAAATGCATTTCTAACTTTAGCGACGTAAGCGTCCTGAATTCCTTTGCTAGGAACAAAGTGCAAGAAACGACGTTTTATGCACTTACAGTGCGCAACTGCTGTATTCACTAAAGAAACGGCGCAGCACTTTGAAAGGTAATTAGCAAAACAACATGGAAAGCACCTAAATGAACCTTTAGATTTCTTCTATGAAGTCTGCACACCGATTTCTCATGCAGAAACATTGGTCTGCGTATGACGAGTTGATGCGCTACTAACCTTGTGATTGTGAAGACTGTTTCCGTCATTTTGACTTGACTAACAGAATAACACTGCAATTTTGGAGTTTTGGGAATGCAAATAATGGTTAAAATGACATTCCTAAACTTTACCGACGTGAGCAGTCCTGAATACTTTGCTAGGAACAAAAGTGCAAGAAACGACGTTTTATGCATTTACAGTGCGCAACTTCTGTATTCACTAAAGAAACGAGCGACACACCTTAAAAAGTAATTCTTAGAAAAACAACACGGAAAGCACCTATATGCACCTTTAAATTACTTTCTATCAAGTCTTCACACAGGAGATATGCAGAAACATTGGTCTGCATATGACGAGTTGATGCGCTGCTAACCTTGTGATTGTTAAAAGACTGTTCCGTGCATTTGGACATGACTCACAGAATAACACTGCAATTTTGGAATTTTTGGAATGCAATAATGGTGAAAATGACATCTAAACATTTACCGACGTAAGCAGTCCTGAATACTTTGCTAGGAAACAAAAGTGCAAGAAACGACGTTTTATGCACTACAGTGCGCAACTGCTGTATTCACTAAAGAACGGGCGAAGCACCTTGAAGGTAATTCTTAGCAAACAACAACGAAAGCACCTAAATACCCCTTTAAGATTTCCTTCTTGAAGTCTGCTACACCGATTTCTCATGCAGAAACAGTGGTCTGCATATGGACGAGTTGATGCGCTGCTAACCTGTATTGTGAAAGGACTGTTTCCGTCATTTGGACATGCTCACAGAATAACACTGCAATTTTAGGGAATTTTGGAATGCAAATAATGTGAAATGACATTTCCTAAACTTTACCGACGTAAGCAGTCCTGAATACTTTGCTGGAACAAAAGTGCAAGAAACGACGTTTTATGCACTTACAGTGCGCAACTGCTGTATTCACTAAAGAAACGAGCGACACACCTTGAAGGGTAATGCTTAGCAAAACAACACGGAAAGCACCTAAATGCACCCTTTAAATTACTTCTATGCAAGGTCTTCTCAGAGGAGATATGCAGAAACATTGGTCTGCGTATGACGAGTTGATGCGCTGCTAACCTTGTGATTGTGAAAAGACTGTTTCCGTCATTTGGACATGACTCACAGAATAACACTGCAATTTTGGAATTTTTGGAATGCAAATATCGGTGAAAATGACATTCCTAAACTTTACCGACCGTAAGCAGTCCTGAATACTTTGCTAGGAACAAAGTGCAAGAAACGACGTTTTATGCACTTACAGTGCGCAACTGCTGTATTCACTAAAGAAACGGGCGAAGCACCTTTGAAAGGTAATGCTTAGCAAAACAACAACGAAGCACCTAAATACCCCTTTAGATTTCCTTCTATGAAGTCTGGACAACGATTTCTCATGCAGAAAACAGTGGTCTGCGTATGACGAGTTGATGCGCTGCTAACCTTGTGATTGTGAAAAGACCTGTTTCAGTCATTTGGACATGACTCACAGAATAACACTGCAATTTTGGAATTTTTGGAATACAAATATTGTGAAAATGACATTCCTAACCTTAGCCGACGTAAGCGGTCCTGAATTCCTTGCTAGGAACAAAAGTGCAAGAAAACGACGTTTTATGCACTTACAGAGCGCAACTGCCTAGTATCACTAAAGAAAGCAGCGATATACCTTGAAGGTAATGCTTAGCAAAACAACACGAAAGCACCTAAATACACCTTTAGATTACCTTCTATAAGTCTGCACACCGAGTTATCATGCAGAAACATTGGTCTGCGTATGACGAGTTGATGCGCTACTAACCTTGTGATTGAAATAGACTGTTTCCGTCATTTGGGCATGGACTAACAGAATAACACTGCAAATTTGGGAATTTTTGGAATGCAAATAAGGGGAAATGAGCATTCCTAAACTTTATCGCCGTAAGCAGTCCTGAATACTTTGCTAGGAACAAAAGTGCAAGAAACGACGTTTTATGCACTTACAGTGCCCATCTGCTGTATTCACTAAAGAAACGGGCGAAGCACCTTGAAAGGTAATGCTTAGCAAAACAACAAAGCACCTAAATACCCCTTTAGATTTCCTTCTATGAAGTCTGCACACCGATTCTCATGCAGAAACATGGTCTGCGTATGACCAGTTGATGCGCTGCTAACCTTGTGATTGTGAAAAGACCGTTTCCGTCATTTGGACATGAGTCACATAATAACACTGTAATTTTGGGATATTTATAATGCAAATAATGGTGACAACGACATTCCTATACTTTACCGATGTAAGCGGTCCTCAATACTTTGCTAGGAACAAAAGTACAAGAAACGATGTTTCACGCACTTACAGTGCGCAACTCCTGTATTCACTAAAGAAACGAGCGACGCACCTTGAGAGGTAATTCTTAGCAAAACAACAACGATAGCACCTAAATACCCCTTTAGATTTCCTTCTATGAAGTCTGGACAACGATTTCTCATGCAGAAACATTGGTCTGCGTATGACGAGTTGATGCGCTGCTAACCTTGTGATTGTGCAAAGGACGTTTCAGTCATTTGGACATGACTCACAGAATAACACTGCAATTTTGTGATTTTGGAATACAAATAGTGAAATGACATTCTAACCTTTAGCGACGTAAGCGGTCCTGAAGTACTTGGCTAGGAACAAAAGTGCAAGAAACGACGTTTTCATGCACTTAAGTGCGCAACTGCTGTATTCACTAAAGAAACCAGCGAAGCACCTTGAAAGGTAATGCTTAGCAAAAAAACACAGAAAGCACCTAAATTACACCTTTAGATTTCCTTCTATGAAGTCTGCACACCGATTTCCATGCAGAAACATTGGTCTGCAGTATGACGATTGATGCGCTGCTAACCTTGTGATTGTGAAAAGACTGTTTCCGTCATTTGGGACATGACTCACAGAATAACACTGCAATTTTGGGATTTTTGGAATGCAAATAATGGTGAAAATGACATTCCTAAACTTTACCGACGTAAGCAGTCCTGAATACTTTGCTAGGAACAAAGTGCAAGAAAACGACGTTTTATGCACTTACAGTGCGCAACTGCTGTATTCACTAAAGAAACGGGCGACACACCTTGAGAGGTAATTCTTAGCAAAACCACACGGAAAGCACCTAAATGCACCTTTAGATTTCCTTTTATGAAGTCTGGACAACGATTTCTCATGCAGAACATTGGTCTGCGTAGGACGAGTTGATGCGCTGCTAACCTTGTGATTGTGAAAAGACCTGTTTCCGTCATTTGGACATGACTCACAGAATAACACTGCAATTTGGGATTTTCGGAATGCAAATAATGGTGAAAATGACATTCCTAAACTTTGCCGACGTAAGCAGTCCTGAATACTTTGCTAGGAACAAAAGTGCAAGAAACGACGTTTTATGCACTTACAGTGCGCAACTGCTGTATTCACTAAAGAAACGGGCGAAGCACCTTGAAAGGTAATGCTTAGCAAAACAACAAAGAAAGCAACTAAATACCCCTTTAGATTTCCTTCTATGAATTATGCACACCGATTTCTCATGCAGAAACATTGGTCTGCGTATGACGAGTTGATGCGCTGCTGACCTTGTGATTGTGAAAAGACCGTTTCAGTCATTCGGACATGCCTCACAGAATAACACTGCAATTTTGGGATTTTTGGAATACAAATAGTGAAAATGACATTTCTAACTTTTAGCGACGTAAGCGGTCCTGAATTCCTTGCTAGGAACAGAAGTGCAAGAAACGACGTTTTATGCTCTTACAGTGCGCAATTGCTGCAACGGGCGCAGCACTTTGAAAGGTAATTAGCAAAACAACATGGAAAGCACCTAAATGAACCTTTAGATTTCCTTCTATGAAGTCTGCACACCGATTTCTCATGCAGAAACATTGGTCTGCGTATGACGAGTTGATGCGCTACTAACCTTGTGATTGTGAAGACTGTTTCCGTCATTTTGACTTGACTAACAGAATAACACTGCAATTTTGGAGTTTTGGGAATGCAAATAATGGTTAAAATGACATTCCTAAACTTTACCGACGTGAGCAGTCCTGAATACTTTGCTAGGAACAAAAGTGCAAGAAACGACGTTTTATGCATTTACAGTGCGCAACTTCTGTATTCACTAAAGAAACGAGCGACACACCTTAAAAAGTAATTCTTAGAAAAACAACACGGAAAGCACCTATATGCACCTTTAAATTACTTTCTATCAAGTCTTCACACAGGAGATATGCAGAAACATTGGTCTGCATATGACGAGTTGATGCGCTGCTAACCTTGTGATTGTGAAAAGACCGTTTCCGTCATTTGGATATGCGTCACATAACACTGTATTTTGCGATTTTTGTAATGCAAATAATGGTGACAATGACATTTCTAAACTTTAGCGGTCCTGAATACTTTGCTAGTAACAACAGTAGATGAAACGATGTTTCATGCACTTACAGTGCGCAATGGCTGTATTCACTAAAGAAACGAGTGACCCACCTTGAGAGGCAATTCTTAGCAAAACAACACGGAAAGCACCTAAGTGCACCTTTAAATTACTGTCTATCAAGTCTTCACACAGGGGATATGCAGAAACGTTGCTCTGCATATGACAAGTTGATGCTCTGCTAAATTGTGATTGTGAAAAGACTTTTCCGTCATTTGGACGTGACTCACAGAATAACACTGCAATTTTGGAATTTTTGGAATGCAAATAATGGTGATAATGACATTCCTAAACTTTACCGACGTAAGCAGTCCTGAATACTTCGATAGGAACAAAAGTGCAAGAAACTACGTTTTATGCACTTAAAGTGCGGAATGGCTGTATTCACTAAAGAAACGAGCGACATACCTTGAGAGGTAATTCATAGCAAAACAACACGGAAAGCACCTAAGTGCACCTTTAAATTACTGTCTATCAAGTCTTCACACAGGAGATATGCAGACACATTGCTCTGCATATGACAAGTTGACGCTCGTCTAACCTTGTGATCGTGAAAAGACTGTTTCCATCATTTGGGCATGACTCACAGAATAACACCGCAATTTTGGGATTTTTGGAATGCAAGTCGTGAAAATGACATTCCTAAACTTTATCGCCGTAAGCAGTCCTGAATACTTTGCTAGGAACAAAAGTGCAAGAAACGACGTTTTATGCACTTACAGTGCCCATCTGCTGTATTCACTAAAGAAACGGGCGAAGCACCTTGAAAGGTAATGCTTAGCAAAACAACAAAGCACCTAAATACCCCTTTAGATTTCCTTCTATGAAGTCTGCACACCGATTTCTCATCCAGAAACATTGGTCTGCGTATGACCAGTTGATGCGCTGCTAACCTTGTGATTGTGAAAAGACCGTTTCCGTCATTTGGACATGAGTCACATAATAATACTGTAATTTTGGGATATTTATAATGCAAATAATGGTGACAACGACATTTCTAAACTTTACCGATGTAAGCAGTCCTGAATACTTTGCTAGGAACAAAAGTACAAGAAACGATGTTTCATGCACTTACAGTGCGCAACTGCTGTATTCACTAAAGAAACGAGCGACGCACCTTGAGAGGTAATGCTTAGCAAAACAACAACGAAACCACCTAAATACACCTTTAGCTTTCCTTCTATGAAGTATGCACACCGATTTCTCATGCGATACATTGGTCTGCGTATGAAGAGTTGATGCGCTGCTAACCTCGTGATTGTGAAAAGACTGTTTCCGTCATTTGGACATGACTCACAGAATAACACTGCAATTTTGGAATTTTTGGAATGCAAATAATGGTGAAAATGACATTCCTAAACTTTACCGATGTAAGCAGTCCTGAATACTTTGCTAGGAACAAAAGTACAAGAAACGATGTTTCATGCACTTACAGTGCGCAACTGCTGTATTCACTAAAGAAACGAGCGACGCACCTTGAGAGGTAATTCTTAGCAAAACAACACGGAAAGCAGCTAATTGCACCTTTAAGTTTCCTTCTATGAAGTCTTCTCAGAGGAGATATGCAGAAACATTTCTCTGCATATGACAAGTTGACGCTCTGCTAACCTTGTGATCGTGAAAAGAATGCTTCCGTCATTTGGGCATGACTCACAGAATAAGAACGCAATTTTGGGATTTTTGGAATGAAAGTCGTGAAAATGACATTCCTAAACTTTACCGCCGTAAGCAGTCCTGAATACGTTGCTAGGAACAAAAGTGCAAGGAACGAGGTTTTACGCACTTACAGTGCGCAATTGCTGTACTCACTAAAGAAACAGGCGAAGCACTTTGAAAGGTAATGCTTAGCAAAACAACAACGAAAGCACCTAAATACCCCTTTAGATTTCCTTCTATGAAGTCTGGACAACGATTTCTCATGCAGAAACATTGGTCTGCGTAGGACGAGTTGATGCGCTGCTAACCTTGTGATTGCGAAAAGACCGTTTCCGTCATTTGGGCATGAATA
Source organism: Hyalomma asiaticum (assembly GCA_013339685.2). Taxonomy (NCBI): domain Eukaryota; kingdom Metazoa; phylum Arthropoda; class Arachnida; order Ixodida; family Ixodidae; genus Hyalomma; species Hyalomma asiaticum. The sequence continues at coordinate 3,493 of JABSTT010005605.1, read as the reverse complement.
ACAGAATAACACTGCAAATTGGGGATTTTCGGAATGCAAATAATGGTGAAAATGGCATTCCTAAACTTTAGCGACATAAGCGGTCCTGAATACTTTGATAGGAACACAAGTGCAAGAAACGACGTTTGATGCACGTACAGTGCGCAACTGCTGTATTGACTAAAGAAACGGGCGAAGCACCTTGAAAGGTAATGCTTAGCAAAACAACAAAGAAAGCAACTAAATACCCCTTTAGATTTCCTTCTATGAATTATGCACACCGATTTCTCATGCAGAAACATCGGTCTGCGTATGACGAGTTGATGCGCTGCTGACCTTGTGATTGTGAAAAGATCGTTTCAGTCATTCGGACATGCCTCACAGAATGACACTGCAATTTTGGGATTTTTGGAATACAAATAGTGGAAATGACATTTCTAACTTTTAGCGACGTAAGCGGTCCTGAATTCCTTGCTAGGAACAGAAGTGCAAGAAACGACGTTTTATGCTCTTACAGTGCGCAATTGCTGCAACGGGCGCAGCACTTTTAAAGGTAATTAGCAAAACAACATGGAAAGCACCTAAATGAACCTTTAGATTTCCTTCTATGAAGTCTGCACACCGATTTCTCATGCAGAAACATTGGTCTGCGTATGACGAGTTGATGCGCTACTAACCTTGTGATTGTGAAGTCTGTTTCCGTCATTTTGACTTGAATAACAGAATAACACTGCAATTTTGGAGTTTTTGGAATGCAAATAATGGTTAAAATGACATTCCTAAACTTTACCGACGTAAGCAGTCCTGAATACTTTGCTAGGAACAAAAGTGCAAGAAACGACGTTTTATGCATTTACAGTGCGCAACTGCTGTATTCACTAAAGAAACGAGCGACACACCTTAAAAGGTAATTCTTAGCAAAACAACACGGGAAGCACCTAAATGCACCTTTAAATTACTTTCTATCAAGTCTTCACACAGGAGATATGCAGAAACATTGGTCTGCATATGACGAGTTGATGCGCTGCTAACCTTGTGATTGTGAAAAGACCGTTTCCGTCATTTGGATATGCGTCACATAACACTGTAATTTTGGGATTTTTGTAATGCAAATAATGGTGACAATGACATTTCTAAACTTTAGCGGTCCTGAATACTTTGCTAGTAACAACAGTAGAAGAAACGATGTTTCATGCACTTACAGTGCGCAATGGCTGTATTCACTAAAGAAACGAGTGACACACCTTGAGAGGCAATTCTTAGCAAAACAACACGGAAAGCACCTAAGTGCACCTTTAAATTACTGTCTATCAAGTCTTCACACAGGGGATATGCAGAAACGTTGCTCTGCATATGACAAGTTGATGCTCTGCTAACCTTGTGATTGTGAAAAGACTGTTTCCGTCATTTGGACGTGACTCACAGAATAACACTGCAATTTTGGAATTTTTGGAATGCAAATAATGGTGATAATGACATTCCTAAACTTTACCGACGTAAGCAGTCCTGAATACTTTGATAGGAACAAAAGTGCAAAAAAAGACGTTTTATGCACTTACAGTGCGCAACTGCTGTATTCAGTAAAGAACGAGCGACACACCTTGAAGGTAATGCTAGCAAAACAACACGGAAAGCACCTAAATGCACCTTTAATTACTTTCTATCAAGTCTTCACAAGGAGATATGCAGAAACATTGGTCTGCAGTATGACGAGTTGATGCGCTGCTAACCTTGTGATTGTGAAAAGACGTTTCCATCATTTGGGACATGACTCACAGAATAACACTGCAATTTTGGAATTTTTGGAATGCAAATAATGGTGAAAATGACATTCCTAAACTTTACCGACGTAAGCAGTCCTGAATACTTTGCTAGGAACAAAAGTGCAAGAAACGACGTTTTATGCACTTACAGTGCGCAACTGCTGTATTCACTAAAGAAACGGGCGACATACCTTGAAAGGTAATGCTTAGCAAAACAACAGAAGCACCTAAATACCCTTTAGATTTCCTTCTATGAAGTCTGCACACGATTTCTCATGCAGAAACATTGGTCTGCGTATGACCAGTTGATGCGCTGCTAACCTTGTGATTGTGAAAAGACTGTTTCCGTCATTTGAACAAGACTCACAGAATAACACTGCAATTTTGGAATTTTCGAATGCAAATAATGGTGAAATGACATTCCTAAACTTACCGACGTAAGCGCTCCTGAATTCTTCGCTAGGAACAAAAGTGCAAGAAACGACGTTTTATGCACTTAACAGTGCGCAACTGCTGATTCACTAAAGAAACGAGGCGACACAGACCGTGAAAGCTAATGCTTAGCAAAACAACACGAAAGCACCAAATAGCACCTTAGAATTTCTTCTATGAAGTCTGCACACAGTATCTATGCAGAACATTGGTCTGCAGTATGACGAGTTGATGCGCTGCTAACCTTGTGATTGTGAAAAGACGTTTCCGTCATTTGGACATGAGTCACAGAATAACACTGCATTTTGGGATTTTCGGAATGCAAATAATGGTGAAAATGACATTTCTAAACTTTAGCGACGTAAGCGGTCCTGAATGCTTTGCTAGGAACAAAAGTGCAAGAAACGACGTTTTATGCACTTACAGTGCCAAACTGCTGTATTCACTAAAGAAACGGGCGAAGCACCTTGAAGGTAATGCTTAGCAAAACAACACGAAAGCACCTAGATACCATTAGATGTCCTTCTATGAAGCCTGGCACACCGATTCTCTATGCAGAAACATGGGCCTGCGTATGACGAGTTGAATGCGCGCTAACCTTGCGATTAGTGAAAAGGACTGTTTCCGTCATTGGGACAATGAGTCACACCGAATACAACACATGCAATTTTGGAATTTTCGGAATGCAAAATATGGTGAAAATGAATATTCCTAAACTTACCGATGTAAGCAGGTCCTGAATTACTTGCTAGGAACAAAATGTGCAAGAAACGACGTGTTTATGCACGTACAGATCGGGCAACTGCTGTATTCACTAAAGAAACGAGCGACACACCTTGAAAGGTAATTCTTAGCAAAACAACACGGAAAGCACCTAAATAGCACCTTTCAGATTACGTCTATCAAGTTGCACACAGCTTATCATGCAGAAAGCATTGGTCCGCGGATGGACGAGTTGATGCGCTGCTAACCTTGTGATGTGGAAAAGAAACCGTTTCCGTCATTTGGACATGAGTCACAGAATAACACTGTAATTCTGATTTTTATATGTAAACAAATATTGGTGACAATGACATTTCTACTTTTAGCGACGTAAGCGGTCCTGATTCTTTGCATAGGAAAAAGTACAAGCAACGAAGTTTTATGTACGTTACAGTGCTCAATACTGTATTCACTAAAGAACAGCGACACACCTTGAGAGCCAATTCTAGGCAAAACAACACGGAAAGCACCTAAATGCACATTTCAACTTATGTCTATCAAGTCTTCTCAGAGGAGATATGCAGAATCATTGTCTTCGTATGACGAGTTGATGCGCT
>JABSTT010005604.1:0-16286 GCA_013339685.2 Hyalomma asiaticum | reverse complement strand
CCCGGCTGCAGTGCAATACTTCCTCTATGAACTTGACCATATACGACGTATTTGACATAGGTGTGATATTTTCGTTATTGTTTCCTAGTTCTTTTTTTTTAGGTATCGGGTTTACCTTAGCTATTATCCAACTGTAAGGTATCCAGTCCTTGTTCAACGAATAGTTTGCAGTCTAGAGAAGAACGCCGGAGATCCCTTGGGCCTGCGATTTGCACGCCTTTTCTTCACATAACGTCAAATAAAATATTTATCATAGTAACCGCGATCGCACCAGGGCAAGGAGCTGAAGAGGGTAAGAATCACTTGAGCTGCCTGACGTAATGAAACCTTCAAGTAAGTTAGTGGATGAAGCTGCCTTTTGCAAGGAATTAGAGCTCAGAAGGACTATAGTGCTGGGAGAGTTGGTAATCCTACTAGTGCGAAGGTGCGCGAATCTGACGCAAAGATAGGAAGTATACGAAACACAGCGCAAACTATCAACTGCGGATTTTATTGAAACCTCCCTATATAGACACAGATAGTAACTCCTAACGGTTACCCGCACAACCACACTTCAAAAAAAAAAAAGAAATGAAAGAAAGGAACAATAACAACAGAACAGAACAACCATGTGCCGACACAAGAAGCCTCAGTGATAGGCTTCCGAAAACGCAACTCAGCGCGAGCAGCATGACTGAGGGTTTCGCAACGCAAGACGCGCCCCCTCTTTATAAATAAAAAAACATGATTCCTCCTTTCCGCGCTGTCATATCCTTTAACCTGGCCAACACTTGGGTCAGTAAACAAAGGAGCCAGTCGCAATGACTGCAATGAGATGAGAGATTAGAACACGGCTGCCCATTTAACGAAGCCCTGTGGTCCAAAATCCTGTAAAACACACCTTTTAGTCTGACCTACGTACTCTTTCCGCAAAAAGCAGAATGTCGATAAACCACATAAGTGGCGCAACCAACACTTCCTACCGTCCTGTTGCTTGGCCTTACAGCCATTTTCTCGCCCGTTTTCTCGCAATCTTTTATGTTTCTATCTACTGCTGCGCAACGTGGATGACGCATCATAGTGATTGAATCTATATGTCAGGCCAGTAGCGAATCTGTTCTCGAGATCGTCATTCATCTGGCGACAGAGTTGCATAATCTGTATTTACTGAGTGATAGCAGAATATTGCGAGGGTCTGAATTACCTAAAGAGCCCCCTCTTTTTAGAATGCGAAGGAAAATCGTAGCGTCTTTTATCATACTCTAATCTGACCAATTGACCAAGGGACTGGTTATGTTTGTTCCAGGCTCCTGCCGTCTTCGGTGAACATAGCTTTGATGTCGTCAGAATCATCGTAATGCGAGGTAAAAGCTGCCTTAGCGACTGCGCGCTTAAATGTCACGGAGATAAATTTCTAATCTGACCAATTTTTAGGGGCGAAGCTTCCTAAAGCCGGGGTCTGTACATCCCTTGTATATCGTGGTACGTGACCGCCTAGTTCCATAGAGATGCATGCAAACTGCAGTTGGGTGACGATATACTAGATGGCGCTGGTCGTCATCGCCCTTTCTCGTCTAGTTTCCTAGATGGCGCTGTCCCATAGAGATGTGTGCATTATGGCGGTTGGGTGACTGGACACTAGATGGCGTCATCACGGTGAATATGCCGCGGTCGAGCTCGACGACAGTCGAGCTCCCCCTCTCTCGCGCCCACTCTCTCCCTATTTTGTGGGGTCATACTGCCACATTCCAATGGACGGACCAGTTGTCTAGTACTCCTGAAGGAATCAAGAATATATCAACTACTTCTACGAAGGTACGCTTAAATTTCCTGTTACGACGAATTCATACGAAAGAAGGATCGACAATAATTTTTTCCTTACAGTACAGAGTAAACTTAGGAGAAAGGAAAAGAGCGTAGGCAACCAAGAACACGTTAAGCCGGAACCAACAAGAGTCCGCAAACTGAATTTGTTTGTACACCAGTTGGGCTGGAGAATTACGCATAAATTTACAGTTTAAGCGGAATGTTCAAATAGCTGGCAAGGCTTTGCGCAAACCCTACTCGAATGTATGATCTTTAGATTTCATAGCGGCGTACAAAGAATCGATTCTGCCACCTTTGTATGTCTAAGCGCATTTACTGAATTTCATGCAGTTTTGATCGCTCCGCTGTAGATTCGATTCTATAAATCTTATTTAGGTTTTCAAGGTATTTTATGGAGTAAATTTCATAGAGTAGAGAATGCTATCAGCCGCCGATGGAAGACCTGACTTATCGTCATACGCAAATGTGCAATCAAAATGCTGCAGTGAGTGACGAGGGAAACTATTTCTACGTTTTCACGTATTCCTTTTATGACAAGGATTCCTTTTAATGAAGAAATGGGAATGAGACGACGCGTAATACAGATGAGCGATGGTCTGCCTCAGTTATGGAATGGGTGCTGAGAGAACAATACCGCACTCGCAGATGCTGGAAGTGGTGTGATGAACCTATACTATTGCGGATACAGAACTGTTTAAGAGCACACGTTACCCGTTTAAGACAAAGCTGCTGAGCGGTGCCTGTCTTCGTCCTGTGTTGTGCTTACTAATAAAACTTATAGTAATGATGGACAACCTCAAGCTATGCATTAGATATGAGATTCACATGGAGAGGCACAGCCAGTTGAGATGGGCTTCGCGACACTGGATTGTCCTAGCGCAAAGTATTATCCCGCAAACATGCCGTACTCCCTACTGTCCTCCCATCTGTGCTTCGCTCCATTCCTTCCTGCCACCTGTATCATATAACACACTACGTGAATGCAGTATTGTCATCGTGTTGTCAACTCACGTACCCTGCGTCGTTCTTCTTCCTTAAGGCGCTCCCTGAAGTGATGCATCAGCTGATGTTCGAGACCATGTGGCGAACACTACATGGTCAGAGTGCAGTCGACTGACCATGAAGACGCTGCGGAAGAAATGAAAAGCAAAATGTAGTTCCGAGAAAGAAGTGTTGAGAGCATTTGTAGCGAAACACCTGCACGTGTAAATTCAGGAAAGTCATTTTCTGCAATGAACGTCGATCCGAAAACATCGCTTTCGAGAAGTAACATTGCTCCCATCCATGAAAATACAAATTACGGTAAAGGATGCCACAGAATCTCGGTTTCTTAAGAACATAAACAAATTATATATGCGAATGTTTGAGATGAGAGCGCATGTTAAACCCTACATGGTTTTGAAAAGCATGAAATAATCGCTTTCAATTAATGATTAGTAACTCCCACTGAACCATAGCTGACGTGCGTAGATGCAGGTACTTTTTGGTTAGATTTGCTTGCTCACCTTTTGACCTCTTACATGAATTGGGGGGGTTTATCTCCCTTTTTGCCCACAATACGCCTCTCTCACTCTCCCGATAAGCTGGATTACGTCCAGTATTGCCAGGTTAGCAGCCTTATTAAACTTCTTCGGGGACATATGTTGCGTAATGACTTAAGAATCAGCCGACAGTGTCAGCGCCTTCAGTTAACTTTCTCCCGGAAAGTCCCAATCTACCTCAGACAATGTGGTGAGAATAGCCAACGGTGGCTTCTTTTAGAAAGTTGTTCACTACGAATGGAACGCAATCACAAAATGCAAGGGTTGCTTTAAGGCGAGAAAGCCTTAGATGTATATGTTTCATATTCAGCAGGCAGCTTGTATTAAGATAACTTGCTACGTGATGCCTTCTGTCAAAAGCAGTGTTCCGCACTCGCCGCTATGGCTACGAGTGGCGCTGACTGACTCTCTCAGGAGTGAAATATACAGAAATACCCAATAATTGGACGGCGGAACGACCGCCTTCGTAGTTCAGTGGGATAGAGCATCAAACACGTTATCCGAAGGTCGTACGTTCCTTCCCTACCGACGGCAGGTGCGTTTTTTGTGCGCCTTGATTTTTTTCCATTTATTCTATAGTTACTACACCGCTCCTAAAAACTACAAACAAATTTTCTTGCGCCTTCCTTGGCTTCATTGTCTGCAAGTTGTGCCGAACAAAGAAACGAGACCTCGATCTAGACGCCATTGCGTAAAGGTCGAGTAACGGATGATGATGATGATGATTGTGGTTCGGTTACGAAAGGACGCTAATTTCTGCAGCCCATGTAGGGAGCACGGCTAAGCGTCCGTGGGGGTGGGGGAAAGGGAGTGAAAGAGATAGAGAGAAAGGCCGTAGTGGAGGGCTCCGGAAACCACCTGGGGCTCTTAAACGTGCACTGACACGCACAGTACCGGGTCCGCCGCGGTGTGTAGTGGTTACGGTACTCGGCTGCCACCCGAAAAACGCGGGGTTCGATCCCGGCGCGGCGGTCGCATTTCGATGGAGGCGAAAGTGCCAGAGGCCCGTGTACTGTGCGTTGTCAGTGCACGTTAAAGAACCCAGGTGGTCTAAATTTCCGGAGACCTCCACTACGCCTTTCTCTCTCTACCTCTTTCACTTCCCTTTCCCCCCACTCCCACGGACGCTTAGCCGTGCTCCCTACATGGGCTGCAGAAATTAGCGTCCTTTCCGAACTACAATCAATCAATCAATCAATCTGGCATTTTCGCCTCCATCGAAAATGCGACCGACGGATGCATCCACTCAAGTGTGGCGCATACCGCGGCATACCCGAGCCTAAATCATGCGGTCACACGACAGAGGGAATTTCGCACGGAGCTAAAGCAGGCTGCATTTGTTGATGTATAAGCACGGCCGCTACTAGTAGCGACCGTGGCATAACCCACTACATAGGTTAATTCATGTACAACTATATGCATTACTAAATTTGAGCCAAGCTTTCGTCTTCAGGTAGTAACATCGAGCGCAATTTTTTTTTTTACTTTATTGAGATCACACTGTTGGTTCACCCCATATAGGCAAACAACGGGCGGACCTCACAGCCGCGAACGCCGTCGTCGCCCGTGGGCCGGTTACGACTCAAGATAGACGGTCCTTGCTTCAATGACTTGCGCAGGAAAGTTCGCAGAAGAGAGGGGCGAAAAAAAAAAAGCGAAGATTGAAGTGGCGCCTGCACAGGAAGCTGGGAGACGAGGGCACATTTCAAGAGGCTATAGGGGACCCATTCCGGGAAAAGACATGCCGAGACGACTTTCCCGGCGGGGAAACCCTTCGGCGGCGAGGAATGCGAGGTCCACTATCGATCCGGCGAATACAACACGGCCACGGTGGACGCCGGCCTGCACCACTCGGCGCGGCTAAATACGAGCAGCACAACGAACGCTTTCGGTAAGTCAGCCAAAGCGGGTGAACGAGGAATAGCTGCGCCCCTGGGGAAAAAGAATCGCTGAGAATGGCTCACTCAATACGGGCCGGTCAATACATTTTGCGGCAGTTTACTTGTATGGAAAAATGGGTGGATGTCAATTTTCCTTCTCGCAGTTTATTTGTGGTCATTTTAAAGCGACAGCGTTACCGGGACCTTGTCGCAGAAAATACAGCGTCAGTGAGGGCGTCCACGGTGCAAATAATAATTTCTAACGAATGTCGTTTCCCGGAGGACGTACCCGATTACGCAATCCCTCCGCCACGGTGTAGGAATACTTTAGTGAACACATTTCAATTTATCAAAGTGAAATCCCTCAGAAAAATATTGTGAACTACGACTTAACAAAAACGCACCCACATGAGAGCTCGCACTTGAATTGGAACGTACGAGAAAACATAATTCCCTTACGAGGAGAATCAAATAATTCTAGCATTTTATAGAGATGACGCTAAGTTTAATGAATATTTCATGTGAAGGTGATGCAAACGGAGTCCAATGGCGCTATATAGCGTTCCATCCAGCAGGGCGAAGACGCTACCGGAATACAGGGACTCCTGGTCGCTACCTAGGAACGGGACACATAACCCTTCTCTGCTGTTTTTTTTTTTTATTTTTCCTTCTCAATGTTGATTCCTCCTCGTCCTCCTCCACTGCTAAGGACAAAGCTTACGCGACCTCCAACGTCACGAAAATCTGTGAAGCCCCTATGCATTCTGAGCAATAAGAACGTTAAAGCAACCTTCCCTTAAGAGGGCGTCTCTGCTTAAGACGGGTTCCTTGTATTACGATGTTCACCGAGACGAAAGAACGGACCCGACCGCAAATCGACCTCTTACATATTAGGTATCTGGTTTACACACCACACAAACACACACACACACACACACACACACACACACCACACACACACACACACACACACACACACCCACACACACACACACACACACACACACACACACACACACACACACAACGTAAGCGATCCTAGTTTTTTAAAAATAGCTCGTTGTTCATCGCGCATGTCACGTTCACGAGCTCTATACTTACATTCGTTTATTACTTAATGCGGCCGTTGTAATTTATCATTGTAACCCTTGTGTGTTCTCTAGGTACGTGGTTTCCTTTGTTCTCTATTTCTCGCCGTGGCTTCTCAGGCGCCAATTTACAGGGCAAATAGTTGCGTAGCCTAGGGAATAAAGCTACTGCGTTCTGTACGAAAACAGGAGACCACCACGACTTCCGTTCAATTCGCGTCACCTAAGAGAAACTGGGCGAGGCTGTCTATCGGATTACCATTCTTACATGAATAACTAATGTGAGATGTCTTCTTCGCATAACACAAATAAAACGAGAATACTAACACCCGTCATGTGATGAAGGAGGCGCTGCAGTCAACTGACTATAGAGAAATTTAATTAAATTTAAGTTAAGACAGCGGAATAACGGAAAGTCGGCAAAATGATGAAATGGTAGCAGCAATTTCTGTCCCACGTCTTCACAGGTTATTTCACATGCCCAAAAGTAACAAGCACCATGTTCTTATCTTCGAATAGTGTGCACTCGTACTCTCATGTGATCACGTGACCATTCTGCAACAGCACATATAAGTTGTGATTCGACGATTTATAGTTTTCTGTTTGTCAGCGGTGTATCTACAAAGCATTTTATGCCACGAAAAGCCTCCAGGATTCCCCTGGTTCCCCTGTTCCACAGGATTTCCAGTGGAGGTCGTTGGTAATCCCTCGCGTTTGTCAATTTCGCAGTCCACTTGCGGGGATGTAATTTGTAATCATCGGCCAGTAAAATAGTTAGTTGGGCAAGTTAGTACACCTGCAAAAAGTAAAGTCTTTCGTTAGACCTCCCTTCTAATTCACGACGTTAACTTTTCTCTGAAAAAACATCGCTCAGACCACGCTCAGCGCTGAGCTGTCTTGAGCACGTTACCCGTGGCCTCTGCTGCGCTGCACATAATCACTCTGACGCAGTGGAACTTCGCATCGCCTATGTACTCGTAAGATGCCTACCAGAGGCACCGCGGACTCACTCCATAGCTAAAGTTTCTCGCGGCACGCTGAGGACGAGGTATGCGCGACAGTTGCGAAGTATGCGGCTGTTCCGGGGAGAACGCGCGTTTTCTGCACGCCAACGGTGCATGCCGGTCATCGACGTGCTTGTCCCGGGCATGCGTGGAATACGGCCGTTTGAGGAGGAGTAGGGAGACCGTCTTGGAGCTGAGTTGCTTCCTTAATCGACAAAGTTTCCCGTCCCGGAAGACCCACGACAAAGCGTGTACGGGAGTGGGAGGATGTCGGCGCAGCTGTCCACCGAGCCGTAAACGCACATACGAGGTCGCCCTCACTTCCCGGTGGCTGTTGGAGCCCACTGACGTAGTTCTGCCTGGGTTCCTAACAATAATTCTTGGACCTTTACGACGTATGATTATGATGCACGACCCGTGCTGGAGGACTCAGCAGTAATTCTGACCACCTAGGGTTCCTTAACGTGCGCCTAGATATACAAGTACATGGGTGGTGTCTATTTTTTTTTTTCTCATTTTCTTTTGCACTTCGCCCCGTTGAAATGCGGCCGCCATGGCCGGGATTCGAACCCGCGACCTCGAGCTTCGCAAGCCGGCACCTTAGCCGCTATAAGCTACCACGGCGGGTTGCCTCGGTTCTTAAGTCCCGCTGTTTCTATACGCCTTTCTCGAGAGGTGACTTTCGATGACACGTATCTCGATGAGTGGAAATTGCGCGACACATTTTATGTTAAGCGTATCGAGTCGAAAGCTATCCGCACTTACTGGACAGATCAACGGGAATGCTTTTACGGGGCATTCACGCACCAACGGTGAGTGAACGCATCTGTGGTTCGTTGATTCTAGGTTCTCCGTATTATAAACGCTGTTATTTCCCCTTCACAAATGGCCCTACAGGCGCTGTATATAAAAAATACACAGATAAATATAAGGCAAACTGCGTTGATACAGTTTAGTACGCTGCTTTTCACGAGAAACGTGAAATTACGCGGACCCAACTACACAAGCAGGGGGCAAAGGCACCTTATCAGAGAAAGTTCAACGGTATCTGCAATTCACTTAACATCTACCGCAGTTGTCCTGCTATAGGTAGCTCATGAGATACGCCAGACTAGGATGGCACGCTGTCGCATACGGCGAAGCTTCGAAACCAACATGTTACTTTTCTCATTTCTTTCACTCAAGCTAAACGCACAGTGCCTGCTGTTCTATAATGTCGTACCTCTTTATCAATCGTGAACTGAGGCACTCATTCACTGGCAGACCCGATATCGTTTGAACTCGTACGAACCGTGCCCTTGTCCCGGATTCGTGCGGTTTCGGCTTCCTAGACGTGGTCCTCCAAGACGCACCTGCGAAATACAGTCTGCCGGAGAGAGCTGCGTACTACCTGTTCCTTTCGAGCGCCCATTGATTCGCCAGCGCGACTGAAATAAGCCGGACACCATATCGACTCAGGCCCGCTGGTGACGTCGCCGTGTGTCTCGCGCCTGATTGGTCACGTACCACGCCCCGCGCGCGCATAAACCCGATCGCTCCCTAATCCACGTAAAGTGTACCGTCCGCCCGCAAGAGCACAGGTGTCCCTCCATTCGACGCGATAACATTGCACGATGCGTCTCCATTGCATGGAACAAGGAACGCTCTGGTGTAGGTGTTTACATACGCCGGTAAAGATGATTGCAAGCGTATGCCGTCGAGATGCCCGTCGCTATAGTGCGGCCAGGCGCGCCATCGATTCCGCGAGCTGCGTTCCGGGTGCTTTGCGTGACGTTCGCTATGGACGCACGCTAAAGAAATACGAAGAAAAAGTTAGACGGCCAGACGTTGTTGTTCCGGCGACGGCGCAGCCACCGCTTATCGAACATTGATCTCCCGCAGCCCTGACGGCTTGCAAAAACAACAATAATTTAGTAAGTTGGACCGTTTCGAACTGGTGACTCCAAGTGTTCCTCCGTCGTTCTTGCTCTTTCTTTTTATTTTCGCGTCGAGACTGGGCAACCATACGAACATTTACGCGGCAAATGACCCCGCCCTGTTGATTCTCCGCAGGACACACCCGAATAAGCGCCTAAAAGGTATGAAAACAACATTTGCAAAACTAAGATTGAAGAAACTACCAAGCGTTCAGTCGGCCGTATAATGAGCTTCCAAAATGTATGCATATAACGAGATTTTTTTCTTTTTCTCACAAGCAAATAAACCTCTAATTTTTGGTTTTGTAAAGGGCGCTTTGCCGCAAATACGAGAGCTAGTGCAAAAAAGTACACTTTACATAGAAGCAAAAACGCCACTATGACTTACTTGATGTAGCCGCATAAAAGCTTTCTCTAGAGACTAGAGGTCGCCTGCGGTCGTGAATTTCACAGAAACCGCAGCAGCGCCTAACTTATGGGAGTGGGGGATGGGGAGGGGGAGGGGGGGTGTTATACCGATCCACTTCAGGCCGAAAACCCAAATGCATGGTTTGTTCCTGCCCCCTTCACATGAGAGCTAGTGGTCCGACCACTACATCGTGGAGACATGCCTACATGCTAGTTCCAAAGGTACGAGGACTCACAGAATAGTGGACTGGAACCAATTCAGAGTCAACAGAAAGGACCTTCTTTTACGAGGGCAGCTACGATGACTGGAGGGAGAAACTGCTCTCTGACGTCGCTGCCGCCACTAAAGAAACCGACGCCAATATTGAGGTAATGGACAGCCGCCTCGCACACCTCACGGAAGCTAAGCGCTCCATCAAACAGCGATGGGAAAAGAACAAACTGAACCGAGCTCTCAGGAAACGCATTGCGCGGCTTAACACTCAGATAGCCCAGTACGCGGGGGAGCTGGAGAGGAAACAATGGATTGAGGTGTGCGACAAAGTCGACGGACAGATGAGGGTAGGGGGTAAATGGAATTCGCTCAAACATTTTCTCAAGGCAGGAAATACTCGCAGCGCACAACGGTCAGCCATTGAGCGCCTTGTTCACAGGGAATTCGAGGGGAGGCACAAAGATGAACTCATGGACGAACTCGCGGAATGCTACCTCCCGATACACGCTGGGAGAGTCGAGGCCGAGGATTCCGTTTACGAGGGTGAGGAGGTACAGGAAATAGACAGCGATATCACATCATGGGAGGTGAGGCACGCACTCCACAAACTGAACAGCACGTCGACCCCTGGGGCGGACTGGATTAACAATCGCATGCTCAGAAACCTGGATGACAATTCGGCAGACTTTCTCACTGACATGTTCAACAAACACTGGCGCGCGGGCACTTACACTAAAGAATGGAAACACGCCTCGGTAATACTCATACCCAAACCCGGCAAGAAATGCGCACTGGAGAACTTCCGGCCGATTTCACTGACATCATGCGTCGGAAAAATATTCGGACACGTAATCAACGACTGGGTCTCGAAATTCATCGAAGGGCATGGCATCTTCCCGTCGAATACGCTAGGTTTTCGCCCGCACCTTTCGACGCAGGATGCCATGCTACTTGTTAAGGCTCAGGTGTTGGACGTCTCGGCCAGGGACCCCAGAGCCATATTGGCCCTGGACCTCACTAAGGCTTTCGACAATATTGACCACTGCCATATACTAACATCCATTTGTCGTATGGGACTAGGATACCGCTTTCATAACTTCGTTAAGGCCTTCCTTAAAGAAAGAACGGCTACCATTAAGATAGGGGACATTCAATCTAAGGAATACGCGCTCGGTAGTAAAGGGACGCCGCAAGGCGTAGTCATCTCTCCATTGTTATTCAACATCGCATGTCCACCCTTGCCAGGAAACTTGACTCCGTGAAAAAGCTAGGCTCGGTCATTTATGCCGACGACATTACATTATGGTCCCTTCTGGGCTCGACGGGAGTTACGGAACAGGTACTAAAAGAGGCGGTCGAAATAGTACAGTACCACACAGGACAAATGAACCTTCAGTTATCCAGCAGCAAATCAGAGTTTTTGGTATACCAGCCTATCCGCATGGGGCGCCGACCTAAAGGCTGGACCCCGGTGGAGGAGGTGGATATACACCTCAGAACAAGAGACGGCGAGGAAGTACCTCGGGTTAGAACAATACGTGTTCCGGGCATGCTAATATCTGCGATCGGAACAAATACAGCCACGATACTTAAGCTGCAGCAACACACAGCGGCCACCATCCGCCTCACACAAAGGGTGTCCGGGAAGAAGGGCGGTATCAAAGACGACAATCTTCTTCGTCTCTTTCATGCATTCCTTCTCAATCACATCAACTATGTGGCCTCCATGCACAACTGGAGCGCGGCAGAGAAGGACAAACTCGAGGTACTCGTCAGGAAAACTGTCAAGTCGGTGCTAGGTCTGCCCTTGAGAACTAGCACAGCCAAATTACTATCGCTGGGTGTTCGTAACACTCTAGACGAATTGATATAGGCTCAGCGTATGGCACAGATCACCAGACTCTCTAGCACCATTGCAGGCAAAATGATTCTCGAAAAGACAGGCATCAACTCGCCTCTTACCCTTGAAAGGGCAACTCCAGAGCCACAAGCAATTAGAGAAATTATCGTAGTTCACCAGCTGCCTAGAAACATGCACCCGATTCATAATGCGAAGAGACGCAAAGCCAGGGCGAAAGCCTTCTTAGAAAAGTTAGACAGCCGGAGCGGCGGCGCAGTCTTCGTAGACGCCGCGAGAATGGATACGGACAAATACGCGGTAACAGCAGTTAACACGGAAGGTCGGCTACTCAATGCTGCCACAGTTAAAACCAAGTCCGCCGGCATCGCCGAACAAGTAGCCTTTGCGCTCGCATTGACAATGGAAGATCACTTCACCGTATTCACCGACTCCGTGACTGCCGTAAGGGCTTTTGACTCGCATCAAATTGCGGAAAAAGCTGCCAAGATTCTTACTCACTGCAAAGTGTACTCTCACGAGTTGGTGTGGTTTCCCGCCCACCTAGGTGGGGCCATCGACGGCATGCCCAACCCCAACGAAATGGCTCGCACCCGGGCGCGAGAACTCGCTTGCCGCCCCGGCGCGTCGGGTCCTTCGCGGCCGGGCCCCCCGCACCCCGACTGGTGTGGGACAGGGGATGGAGATGCCGCCGACGGGGACCCGCTGACCACCTTTAATGAGATGAGAGATAATGAGATAATGAGATAAAAATGAGATAAATGAGATAAAACTGAGAGTAAGACAACAAGATGGGGAATTAAATATCCTAAGATAATACATGAAAATAAATGAAATCAGAGCAAACAAGAAATTAACAATAGGAATAAAGTAAAATAAAACAGGTGGACATCGACAATCAGTTCCGCATCCCAACAGGAGACACTGCCCGAGTGAGCGCCGAGGGCACACAAGACATATTTGCACCTTGTGCGCGTGCAGTGTGAAATGAGCAAGACATATCAGACAACAATAAGACAAAGACAGCAATAAACATGATGGGGAACCAAATATCGTGAGGGAACAAACGAAAATAAATGCAATGAGAAAGAATCAGGACACACACACACACACACAAATTTTCGTTTGTTACCTTACGATATTTGGTTCCCATCATGTTTCTTGTTGTCTTACTCTCATTTTTATCTGGTATGTTTCACTCAGATCGCGCTGCGTGCGCGCAAGGTGCAGATATGTATTGTGTCCCCTTGGCGCCGCTTAGGCTTAGCAAGGCAGCAAGTTGGGCGAGTTGGTATGACGTCATGGTGGAACAGCGCGCACACACAAGGACCTAAGACAAAGGAAAGACGACACGAGCGCTGACTAACAACTGAAATTTTATTGAACGACACGACCGCTGAGCATCACGCACTTTCGCTAGAGAACGGGCTCCGCGGCGTATGACTCGTTAAACTAAACGGCTCTCCTTTCTGTGTGATGTATTCTCTTCTTTTATTCTTTATTATTTTTTCTCTCTATTTTGTGTGTGTGCGCGTGTGCACGTGTCTTTCATGGACCAAACCATTGAGGGTTGTTTGCGTATGCGCTGCGTTTCTTTTTCTATCCTCCATTTTTCGTGGAACTCAGCCCGGGGACGATTCTTTGCACTGTACTGGTGCCGACTGCGCACAGAGCAACCTGTTTTTCCACCCTCCCCCCCTCCCGCTTCTTTGTACTCCACACACAACAACGACATTTGGCTTCAGCAGTTTTATGTTGCACTGCGGGGCGTGATGGTAGCGCGAGTGTCTGCTAACGAGGGCTTCCAATCTGCTGCCAGACGACCTCGGCCCACCCGTTCGGTATTATGGAGGTGCCGTGCAGACGCAGGCGTCATCTTGCACTGGCTTTTGCTTCTTGGACACACCTCTGTATCCCAACCCCCACCCCCCTCCCTTTATTTTTTGTAAGCTCTCGCTTTCCACCCCGCCATTATGCATGTTCGTGAAGTGCACTTAAAAACCATGCGCCCATGAAAAACTTTCACCTTTGAAAAAGGCCAGTCTCCAGAAGAACTTTTTTGGGCATATATATATATATATATATATATATATATATATATATATATTTGAACGCGCAGCGCAATTATTTCTGCTGTTTCGCCGCTCAAATCGTTTAGACCGATTAATATCAGATGTTCGGCAGCATTAACCCTTTCGCATTCGACGAAGCATCGCGATCCGAACCTGCAATCAAGAAACTTTAGCGCAGCGCTAAGCGGAAGCGCGGCCGTGGCCCTGGATATGGAAGCCATCTTTGTTTTTCTCAGCAATGTTGCCAGATGAACCACTTTTTCTGGAGTAGCGAATAGGGCAACAGCGGCTCCTCCAGTACGGTATATACGGTAAATAAATCTGTTGCGCCAGCAGTTCTGATGATGGTGCTTGTGTGACGTGAATTGCGCTTCTAATGTGTGATAAGCACTGTCATAGCAATACATATGTTCTGCTGCCGTTCGGTACGCCTTTGTGCAACTTGGCTCGATCCCGTAGGAATACTTCAAAGAACGACGCTTATGATTTGCACATCATCGCACTGTATAGTGCACTTTTTAGGGGCGAAGCTCCTTAAAGGGCAACTCCGGCGATTTTTCAATGTCCACAGATCTTAATGAAATTTTCAATATATATTCTCCTCGGCACTGTAATAATATATGCCAAACCAGGTGGTTGCACGTCATTTACTTTTCCCGGAAACGAATTTTAAAATTTTTTAGCGGATTCTCCTGCGGGCCACCCTGTGTTTTTGACGTCATCACCTTCAACGCTGCCTACCCGAGCCTGCGGGACATCAAAAACAAAACGGCGGTACTTCAGCCTTCAAATCGTCGCTGTCAAGTTCAGAAAAGCTGGCATAACTCAATAGATCGTCGGATGACCTCGCCACTGTCATTTTTCTCCATATTTCTGACGGCGGGAAGGTTGTGACGTCATCGCATACGCTGCAAGAAGCGTCTACCCGTTTCGGTTTCGGTTTGAACACGCCTTTCGGTCGGTTATTTAAAATTATTGGTGCGTTTCTGAGCAAATTGAACCACCCTGGCTGCTACAGGACTATGAGTACTATTCGATAACATTGATATCAGAATATGGTGGAAAAACCGCCGGAGTTGCCCTTTAAGGCGTGGGTCGTTCGTCCCTTGTAGTCGTAACCACCTCGTTCTAGGATTGCGCTCGATAGCTCGCGCGCCGGGAGGCTCGCGCTCGCCCTCGGCGCGTTCCTCCCGGCGCGCGAGCTCTCTCACTCTTCCATCTGCTGTCTTGTGTGAGAGAGACAGAAAGAGAGAGAGAGAGAGAGAGCGAAAGACTGTGCGTTTCTAACGATGATGATGGGTTTGTGCTAGCGCGTTACGGCGCGTGTAAGAAGCTGGTGTAAGACGCTGTGGCCTCTCCGCCTTATACTCTTTCAGCAGTCATGTGATGGCGTCAGCAAACGCGGTGCGCGTTCCGGCCTGTGTAAGGGGCTGCGTAAGACGCTGTGGCCTCTTCCCCCTTACTAGAGTGTACTGCATGTTTCTAACGCGTTTGTGCTAGCGTCCCCTTAAAC
This sequence comes from Hyalomma asiaticum, assembly GCA_013339685.2. Taxonomy (NCBI): domain Eukaryota; kingdom Metazoa; phylum Arthropoda; class Arachnida; order Ixodida; family Ixodidae; genus Hyalomma; species Hyalomma asiaticum. The sequence continues at coordinate 986 of JABSTT010005604.1, read as the reverse complement.
GCGAGATCCCAGCGTTCGAATAGAGTGTTTCTCACGTCTTTACATGATGATCGACTGGGCGAATTACACGGAAGATTAACGGTTTACCGGTGATTCACTCCGGAGCTTTGCCCACTCATCATCATTCACCCCGTGGATATGCTGTGAATTTTTTTTTTTTTTTGTAGCGTTAGCTACACTGGCCTAGCCAAGCCCGTTTCGCGCGGCACATCAAGAGCCGTGCTGCGCATGCGCAAGGATCAGTGATGTCACACAGCTTGCGCACCGGAGCCACCGGAGCCGGCACCTCTCGCGCACTCCGCCGCCGCCGCGCGCGACTCACCGCCGCCGGTCTGCGCATTCCAGAGGAGTGACGTCGTAGCCGTGGTAGACGCACTGGCGCCGGCGCTCGCTCGCTGTGCAGTCGCCGTCTGACACTGCGCTGGAGCCGCTGCGCTTCTGACTGGCGTTTGCCAGTGTGGTATAGCCATTGAGAAGGAGAGCGCAAATGCTGCTCAACAGCGCAGAAGAGCGGAGAAGCTTGACTTATCGGATCCCGAAGTAGTTGCCTGGCAATTAGCGGTTGAGCGTAGGAGGAATGAACAGAAGAAGGCTAAACGTGCTGCGGAGACACTGGAGCAAAGGGACGAACGTCTAGCAAAGCGGCGTCGCCAGGAGGCTGAGCGACGTGCCCGACCACCCCTGCAGCAACAGCAAAACGCCGTCGATGACGTCAAGGCTCGCCGATCGACTGAATATACTGTGAAACTCAGCGAAAGCGCCAGTGCGACTCGGACCTTCCAGACGGACTTCGTAAACAATCTGTTTGGATATGTGTGCGACGTGTGCGAAAGACTATGGCACATGAAAGACTTGACGCCGCTGAGTAGTGCCATGCGTGAAACGTCGAGTTTAGCGGCGGCGCCGCAGTGGGCTGAAACCGTGGCGCGGGTTTGTACAACGTGCAAGAACTTGCTCGTTAAGCAGAAGATTCCATTCTTTAGCGT
>JABSTT010005603.1:0-16275 GCA_013339685.2 Hyalomma asiaticum | reverse complement strand
CTCCTTTGGAGTAGTTTAGCCGTAGTGCGCAAAGCACGTCCGGCTGATCGGCTCGCATCCCTCGCTGTTCTCCGTCGATTTTTGCCCCTCTCCTCTAGAAATTGTGCGTAATAGTTTAGGTGTTGTCAGTATGTGTCGGTCTCTCGATCAGGTTATCCTTGAGTGCGCTAGGTACGGCCTACTTAACCCGCCTCGGAGCGCTCGCTGTTCCCGTTATCACCACGCACGCAGCCATCGCGTGTCTCATTTGAGAACACTGCTTCTGTCTCTCTAACCATGTACCGCTCATAGGACATTTTGACGCCTTTCAACTAGAAGTTGTGCGTAACCGTTAAGTGTGAGCAGTGCGTCGTTTCCCTCGTGGAGCTTATCCGTGAGTGTGCAAAGTACGGCCGACTGGGCCGCCTCGGAGCCCTCACCGTTGGTCTCGGTTATAACCACGCACGTAGTCGCCTGTTGCTGCTCGTGTGTCTTACCTGACAGCTCGGCTTCTACTTCGGTCTCTTTACGATCTAGCGCTCATTGGAGACCCCATCGGTTTTTACCCTTTCCTTTAGATGTTGACCGCAATCGTTAGGTGTGCTCAGCCCTCGGTCCAGAGCAGGTAATCCTTGAGTGCGCGAGGTACGGCACACTTAACCACCTCAGAGACTCACTGTTCTCAGTTATCACCACGAATGCAGTCGCCTGATGCTCCTCGCGTGTATCATTTGAGAGCTCAGCGACAGCTTCGGTCTTTTTAACCATGGACCGCTCGTAGGACACCCCGTCGATTTTTACCCATTCCTGAAGAATTTGTGCATAATCGTTGGACTGGCCTGTCGTCGGCCCCTCTAGAAGCTTCTCGATGAGTGCGCAAGCGCGGCCGACTGAACGCCTTCGAAGACCTCGCTTTTGGTTTCCGTTATCACCCAGCTCTCGTCGCCAGTTGCTCCTTGCGTGTCCGTCCAAAAGCTACTGCTTCACACTCAATAACCATGGACCGCTCATCGGACAGCCCGTCGACTCTCACTCTTTCTCTAGAAGATTAGGTGTCATTATTCCTTAGGTCCCCTCGACTAACTTATACGTGAGTGGCAAAGCACGGCCGACTGACCGCCTCAGAGCACTCGCACGTTAAAGAACCCCAGGTGGTCGAAATTTCCGGAGCCTCCACTACGGCGTCTCTCATAATCAGAACTGGTTTTGGGACGTAAACCCCACAAAACAACAACAACAAAGCACTCGCTGCTGTACTCCGCTAACACCACGCACGCAGTCGACTGTTGCTCCTCGCGTGTCTTATCTTACAGCTCAGCTATTGCTTCAGCCTTTTTAACCATGGACAACTCGTAGGACACCGAGCCGATGTTTACCCGTTCGTCTAGACGTTGTGCATAACCGTTATGTGTGATCAGTGCGTAGTCCTTTCGAGAAGCTTCTCCTTGAGTGTGCACAGGCATCGGCTAAGTTGAACCGCCTCTGAGCCCCCGCTGTTCGCTGTTATCACCACGGACGCGTCCTCTGTTGCTCCTCGTGGGACTTAGCGGGACTTATCTGACAGCGCAGCTACTGATGCATTCTCTTAGCCATAGACTGCTGAGACGTACAACCCCGTCGACATTTAGCCTGTCGCTCTAGAAGTACTGCGCAATTTAGGTGTGCTCAGTGCGCATGTCCCCTCGAGAAGCGTCTCCATGAATGCGGAAAACATGGCGGACTGAACCGCCTCGCAGCTCTCGCTGTTCTCCGTTAACACAACGCACGCAGTCGCCTGTGGCTCCTATCGTGTCGCAATCTGACAGCTCACCTACTGCTTCAGCCTTTTTAACCATGGACAGCTCGTAGGATACGCCGTCGATTTTTAACCTTTCCTCTAGAAGTTGTGCGTAATCGATAGGTGTGGTCAGCGTCACTCCTTTGGAGTAGTTTAGCCGTAGTGCGCAAAGCACGTCCGGCTGGATCGGCTCGCATCCCTCGCTGTTCTCCGTCGATTTTTGCCCCTCTCCTCTAGAAATTGTGCGTAATAGTTTAGGTGTTGTCAGTATGTGTCGGTCTCTCGATCAGGTTATCCTTGAGTGCGCTAGGTACGGCCTACTTAACCGCCTCGGAGCGCTCGCTGTTCCCGTTATCACCACGCACGCAGCCATCGCGTGTCTCATTTGAGAACACTGCTTCTGTCTCTCTAACCATGTACCGCTCATAGGACATTTTGACGCCTTTCAACTAGAAGTTGTGCGTAACCGTTAAGTGTGAGCAGTGCGTCGTTTCCCTCGTGGAGCTTATCCGTGAGTGTGCAAAGTACGGCCGACTGGGCCGCCTCGGAGCCCTCACCGTTGGTCTCGGTTATAACCACGCACGTAGTCGCCTGTTGCTGCTCGTGTGTCTTACCTGACAGCTCGGCTTCTACTTCGGTCTCTTTACGATCTAGCGCTCATTGGAGACCCCATCGGTTTTTACCCTTTCCTTTAGATGTTGACCGCAATCGTTAGGTGTGCTCAGCCCCTCGGTCCAGAGCAGGTAATCCTTGAGTGCGCGAGGTACGGCACACTTAACCACCTCAGAGACTCACTGTTCTCAGTTATCACCACGAATGCAGTCGCCTGATGCTCCTCGCGTGTATCATTTGAGAGCTCAGCGACAGCTTCGGTCTTTTTAACCATGGACCGCTCGTAGGACACCCCGTCGATTTTTACCCATTCCTGAAGAATTTGTGCATAATCGTTGGACGTGGCCTGTCGTCGGCCCCTCGAGAAGCTTCTCGATGAGTGCGCAAAGCAGCGGCCGACTGAACGGCCTCGAAGACCTCGCTTTTGGTTTCCGTTATCACCCAGCTCTCAGTCGCCAGTTGCTCCTTGCGTGTCTCGTCCAAAAGCTTACTGCTTCACCTCAATAACCATGGACCGCTCATCGGACAGCCCGTCGACTCTCACTCTTTTCTCTAGAAGATTAGGTGTCATTATTCCTTCGGTCCCCTCGACTAACTTATACGTGAGTGCGCAAAGCACGGCCGACTGACCGCCTCAGAGCACTCGCCACGTGAAAGAACCCCAGGTGGTCGAATTTCCGGACCGCTCCACTACGGCGTCTCTCAGAATCAGAACTGGTTTTGGGACGTAAAACCCCACAAAACAACAAACAAACAAAGCACTCGCTGCGTACTCCGCTAACACCACGCACGCAGTCGCCTGTTGCTCCTCGCGTGTCTTAGCTTACAGCTCAGCTATTGCGTCAGCCTTTTTAACCATGGACAACTCGTAGGACACCGAGCCGATGTTTACCCTTTCGGTTAAGTGTGAGCAGTGCGTCGTTTCCCTCGTGGAGCTTATCCGTGAGTGTGCAAAGTACGGCCGACTGGGCCGCCTCGGAGCCCTCACCGTTGGTCTCGGTTATAACCACGCACGTAGTCGCCTGTTGCTGCTCGTGTGTCTTACCTGACAGCTCGGCTTCTACTTCGGTCTCTTTACGATCTAGCGCTCATTGGAGACCCCATCGGTTTTTACCCTTTCCTTTAGATGTTGACCGCAATCGTTAGGTGTGCTCAGCCCCTCGGTCCAGAGCAGGTAATCCTTGAGTGCGCGAGGTACGGCACACTTAACCACCTCAGAGACTCACTGTTCTCAGTTATCACCACGAATGCAGTCGCCTGATGCTCCTCGCGTGTATCATTTGAGAGCTCAGCGACAGCTTCGGTCTTTTTAACCATGGACCGCTCGTAGGACACCCCGTCGATTTTTACCCATTCCTGAAGAATTTGTGCATAATCGTTGGACGTGGCCTGTCGTCGGCCCCTCTAGAAGCTTCTCGATGAGTGCGCAAAGCGCGGCCGACTGAACGGCCTCGAAGACCTCGCTTTTGGTTTCCGTTATCACCCAGCTCTCAGTCGCCAGTTGCTCCTTGCGTGTCTCGTCCAAAAGCTTACTGCTTCACACTCAATAACCATGGACCGCTCATCGGACAGCCCGTCGACTCTCACTCTTTTCTCTAGAAGATTAGGTGTCATTATTCCTTAGGTCCCCTCGACTAACTTATACGTGAGTGCGCAAAGCACGGCCGACTGACCGCCTCAGAGCACTCGCCACGTTAAAGAACCCCAGGTGGTCGAAATTTCCGGAGCCCTCCACTACGGCGTCTCTCATAATCAGAACTGGTTTTGGGACGTAAAACCCCACAAAACAACAAACAAACAAAGCACTCGCTGCTGTACTCCGCTAACACCACGCACGCAGTCGCCTGTTGCTCCTCGCGTGTCTTATCTTACAGCTCAGCTATTGCTTCAGCCTTTTTAACCATGGACAACTCGTAGGACACCGAGCCGATGTTTACCCGTTCGTCTAGACGTTGTGCATAACCGTTATGTGTGATCAGTGCGTAGTCCTTTCGAGAAGCTTCTCCTTGAGTGTGCAAAGCATGGCTAAGTGAACCGCCTCTGAGCCCCCGCTGTTCGCTGTTATCACCACGGACGCAGTCCTCTGTTGCTCCTCGTGGGACTTAGCGGGACTTATCTGACAGCGCAGCTACTGATGCATTCTCTTTAGCCATAGACTGCTGATCGGACACCCCGTCGACATTTAGCCTTCGCTCTAGAAGTACTGCGCAATTTTAGGTGTGATCAGTGCGCATGTCCCCTCGAGAAGCTTCTCCATGAATGCGGAAAACATGGCGGACTGAACCGCCTCGCAGCTCTCGCTGTTGTTCTCCGTTAACACAACGCACGCAGTCGCCTGTGGCTCCTATCGTGTCGCATCTGACAGCTCACCTACTGCTTCAGCCTTTTTAACCATGGACAGCTCGTAGGACACCCCATCGATTTTTGCCCTTTCCTCCAGAAGTTGTGCCTAACCGTTAGGTGTGATCACTGCATCGGTCCCCACGATTAGCTTATTCTTGAGTGCTCTAAGCACGGCTGAGTGAACCATCTCGCAGCCCTCGCTGTTGTTCATTGTTACCACCCCGCACGCAGTCGCTTGTTGCTCGTCATTTGTGTCAGCTGAAAGCTTAGGTATTGCTTCGGTCTATTTAACCATGGGCCGCGCGTCGGACACCCCGTCGATTTTTAACCTTTCCTCTAGAAGTTGTGCAAAATCGTTAGGTGTGATCAGCGCACCGGTCCCCTCGAGAAGCTTATCCGTGAGAGCGCAAAACACAGCCGATAGCAACGCCTCGGAGCCATCGCTGTTCTCCATTACCACCACGCGAGCAGTGGCCTGTTTGTCCTTACTTGTCTCACTTGACAGCCCAGCAATTGCTTCCGTCTTTTAAAGACGATAGTCTTTCTTGGGATACTTCAACGCAGAAATTTTGGTCTGTGTGTGTGTGTGTGTGTGTGTCTGTCCTGCTGCGAAAGGTGAACCCCCTTCCTCAACGACCACCCAGCTTGAACTGGTGGCTACCTTCATACTTCTGAACACAGTCGGCCAAAAAGCAAATATTACGCATATCTGAGGCGCAACATCAATACGCATGTGTTGGACGGTGTGTTCCTTTAGTAGAAAATACATAGAAGCGTAATTCTAAAGACCCTAGTGCTTGTTAGGATGCGCAAAAGCGGACGTTTCCTGTACTAGGCAAGCTTCTTGCGTTTCCCGTAACCATTGCCAGATGGCGCCCTTATCTCGCGTTCGTGCCGAACGGAAGGCAGGGAATGGCCGCTCGCCACTCCGGCCGGTCCCTTTCTCTCCTCGCGTCTCTTCGTTTTTCCTCTCGCTTGCGCAACTCCTCGGGGGGAATATAAACACGCGAAACGGGACTCATGTAGTACGGCCGGTAGAAGGCTATCGTCTTTCGACGGCATTTGCAGCGAAGCACGGAGATACGCGGCCAATTTTTTTAACCGTGGACCGCTCATCGCACACCCCGTCAATATTAACCCTTTTCTCTAGAAGGTGCCCCTAATCGTTAGGTGGGATGAGTGCGTCGCTCCCCAGGAGTAGCTTATCCTTGGGGGCGCATGGCACGGGTTACTGAACTGCCCCGGAGCCCTCGCTGTTGCTCTCCTTTATTACAATGCACGTAATCATCCGCTGCGGTTCGCGTGTCTCATCTGACAGCTCAGCTACTGCTTCGGTCTATTCAACCATCGACCACTCATTGGACACACCTCCTCCGATTTTTACCCGTTCCTCTAGAAGTTGTGCGCAGTCGTAAGGTGTGATCAGTGCGTTGGTCTCTTCGAGTAGCTTATCCGCGATGCGCAAAGCCCGGCGGACTTATCCTGAACCGCCTCGTGCGCCACGTAGCAGGTTCGTTCTGTAGCCATCCAGTTGCTCCCACGCTCCCGTCAGCTTTTTCCGCGAAACCGTACCACCGTATTTCCGTACTAGCTCCTTTCTAAAAACGCTTACTTCGGCTCCCAGTCTACCACTGTATCGAATGATTGACCTGAGCCTTTAAGGACTACCCTTGCCAGTCCAGGTTGCTTCTGCTTATACTGTCCCAACCCGTGTGTCATTGCCGCTCCTCACTCGAGAGCGGACGCCGTCACTTTCGCGCCCATTGGTCTGTTTTCTTGATGCGCTGCAGACCTAGTGCCTTGCCTTACAACTTAGCCCTTATTGGGGCAGTCACTCGCAAAGTGATCAGTTTCTTTGCATTCAAGACATCTTTTTTTTTTCACCCTGCGTCCGCGTAGGCATCTCTAGATGTTTTAGATTTCAGTTGCCCTTCCTCAGCACTAGCCCTCTTTTCCGCAGGCCTGCACATTTCGCTCACCTCAAAGCTCTCTGCCAGCTTAACCACGGCGCTGGGCGACAAAAACGCCTCTTCTTCATTACGAACAACTTGCGCTTTCGCCTCGGGGCTCAAACATTCTTTCAAGTTATCCATGACGCCTAGGTGTTCGAGTTCCTCGAACGTGCGTACCTTCCATCTCTGGAGGTAACAGCCAAATAATTTTCAGGTCGCACGGCGAACTGATCCCAGGACTCCTTTTTTGCCTTTCGCAAGCTGATGTATTCCTCTTGCATACTTCTCATAATTTTAAGGCGTTTGTGACACTCTGTTCTTTTAAATGCGGAGCATTTCTTAGTCGCACGATGTCGCGCTTCGGCGTCGGCGGCGCCGTCACCACCCCCACTGCGCATGCGCGGCTCGTCTCGTGCCGGCCCACCGGGCGTTCAGCACGCCGAGCATGCGCAGTGGGGGTGCGGACCTCTCCCCCGTACTCCTCTCCCTCGAACGTGGGCGGTGTGTATATAAGCGGCGGAGCGCGCGTTCGGAATTCAATCCATCACTCGGGCAGCGCGACGCTTCTGCGAAACGGCAACGCCGAGCTGCGGATTCCGAACTTCGTGCACGAGAAGCAGCGGCGAAACGTGAGCAGCGGCGTTCAAAACGTCGTCAGCGAGACGCGGCTCCGGACGCAAGCACCCACCTTGGTGCCGTCCAATACAACGACGGCACCAAGCAATAAAGACACACTTTAACTTTACACTCCTTGCCGTCGCTTCTCCTTCATTCAATAAATAAGAATAATAAAGACGAAATAACAATTAAGCATTCCCAAACCATACCCAATCACGCAACATTCACGCGATACCCCCACTACTCTGCGGCGCATTTACTCGATCGAGTTACCGCCGTGGGAAGATGCGGGCGGCATTTTTGTTGTTATTTATGTCTTCGCTCAATGTATGTCAGTGTGAAGGATTTTAACATTGCTACTGGTAAGTTTGCCATCGAATAGTGCAACGTAGCACTATTTTCATTTTTTTCTCCATGGGAAATTAAGAATAGGCTTTAAATGGCTGTGCAGTTTTAGAGGACATCCGTCTTCATTTGAGGCTTAAATAATATGTTGATGTAGAGAATAAATAAAAAAGTAAATATCCTCCCATGCATCATTTCACGTGGCGCCATCCAAAAATGATGCGCACCACACAGGAACGGCTGTTGGGATACTGTTAGCAGCAAATGAGGGTGTCCAGTAAAGTGGGTGGTGCGATGGATGTAATTTTAGTTTTCCTTTGCGGGTAACCTTATGGTCGCGTAGCAATGCAGCTATCCTTTTTATTAGAAACAATCTGGGGATCACCGCGCATTACACACGCGCGCCCACATATGTAAGCATGTTCAGCACACGTTCACGTCAGCACGTTTAGGAGAAACTTTCTTTTTTCAGGGCGTAGGGTTCTTGGCGCTCAAATGATGCGCATCCTACTATATTTAATTAAAGCACTCTGAAAAGATTGACGCATGTAGTTCCGAAAAAGTATGGACAACCATGGTCGTAACAACATTCCCAAAACCAACGTTGTAAGCGTCGATGTTTCGTCGATGAAAGCGTCCGAGTTCGCAGGAAGCCCTTGGTGCGAGATCTGAAAGGAGGAAAAGAAATTAGCTGTTGTATGCTGTTCCTGCCCCGTTGCTACACTTGCTGGCGGAGCAGCCGGAAACTATTTGTACAGCGGCCATTATAGGCGGCCGCCGCGGAGGAACACCGGGTTACCCTAAAGTAATGTGGCCGCAGTGAAGAAAGCGAAGCGTCATCCTCGTCGAAGTATCGAAAGCACAGATACAAAGGGAATGGGGTTTTGTGCGTGATTATTGTGTTGAGCGACCGATACCGGCGTCAGGCCAACGGAAACTTGAGGGTCGTCTTGTTGTTCCCCGGCCTATCCGCCCTGCATGTTCTGCGTTCGTGCTATCGCCGTGGAGTGGAACGTTTAGAGAAGGAGTGTCGTTCACTTTGCCGTTCCTTCGTAAATGTAACGCGCTACCGTTACGGTTATACGATATGGTGAAGCTTTATTGTGGAAGCTAAGGAGTTTGTTAACCTGGGGTAAACCACCGGATGGTCCATACACGAGGGAGCGAGGGAGTTAGCCTCTTGGCCAGGCTCCCTGGACAGCCCATAGTTGGCCTCTCAGTTCTGAGCTGGTCAATATAGTTTACCAGCATCCTTCAAGGAGATCTTGTTTGATATCATGTTTTTACAACTGCAGATTACTTGCACAGCCCCACAGAATGTGCATCATGTCAGCATGGACGTACTCACACCAAGGACAGGCTGGCGATAGAGGGAAAAGCGGGTGTAGCCAATGCAGGTGTGCATGATTCATAAAAGTGTGTGTTTTCAAGCGTGTTAGGTCCGTGGCCTCAGATCTATCAAGTTGCTAGGTGTGGGCGTGGATAGGTTTGCCTCTGCTTTCTGAAGTGGCTAATGATCTCGTAATATTTCACCATAAGGTCTTTGTTGTCCTGTATTGTAGTGGGCATGTTACTCGGACCACCCGATACGGGGTCACCCCGAAAAACCCCATACACATGAGCGGACCGGAAAGTTTCGCGGTGGGTTAGGCATCTCGCGACACGGTGGGCCCGCTCATTAAGATTGTCCGCGATTTCAGGCTTCTGTCTATTGAGTACGTCCATGTGCGCGAGGAACCACTTCAGGGTCTTGGTTGATATGGTGCTGTCCTGAAAGTCTTTAGACTTGGTGTATAATGCACGTGCCGCTCCTATGGAGCCAGCTTTTGATGTAGTTGCGGATCACTGTCCTGGCGTCACTAATGACTAGTGAATCAGTTTCTTTACCGTGGAATATCTCGGGCGATTGCCATTTCTTCTGCTGCTTCGAAAGCTTCTACTCTTGTGGATCCCGTTACACGTATGTTGTGGGTATCCAGCACCACCATGGAGAAGCAGGTAGGATGCTGCATCCTTGCTGCGAAATATTTGTAGGCTACCTGGCTGCATCGACAAAAAAACACCCCGTCTCACCTGCCATGGCTCCTTAGAATGTCCTCAACCCAGCATCTTCTCCGTCCGGAGTCTGCACAGGGGGCACGTTCTTCGGTATGTTCTTCGTCATGACGGCGTTTATAACGGTGGGCGTAGTGCCTCCTTCCGCGCCCGTATTCCGTGGTAATTCATGTTTATTCTTAGTGCAATTTCTCGGCCGTCATAGGTACCAAAATCAGCATGGATGATGTGGTTGATACCCTCCCTTTTGTCTAATTTTTCTGATAGCCTGTTCAATTTTACATTGAACAACAAGGGGATATTGTCGACATTAGGGGTGTACCGGCGTCTCCCATGTTGACGCTTCTGCTTGTTGTGTCATCAGCGTTAAACCGACCACCCGATTAGTGAGAAAGCTGCTGACGTTCCGGTAAACAGGCGTCTCTAGTCCGACGCGTTGATTTTTCCAAGTATGGCTGTGTACTTGACTGTATGAAACGATGAAACGATCGTAAAATACGATTTAGAACAGGAAATCCCGCAGGAGCCAACTTTTCCACAACTGGACTTGTCTCCGTCAGGGCGGCGACAGACAAGTCAACTTGTCGAAACGTTGGCTCCTGCGACATTCCCTGTTCTAAATCGTATTTTGTGATCTTTTCATCGATTCAAGCATCCATCTTCCCCTGAGCTTCTCTTCTGACTGTATGACAGGCATTCTTGAGATCCAAACCCAGATTGGCCCTGAGTTCTACACCCCGCGGCATCAACAACTTACTCTTTAAGCTAAATCATTGCGTCTTATGTAGACAGTCCTACTCGGGAGCCAATGGTATGGCTGTTGTATATGTTATGGGGCTGCAAAAAGTCGTTGCCTACGTTCAAACAAGCGTGCTTCATAACCTTACCGACACAGGAAGTAAGGGATATGGGGTGCATGTTCTTGACCTCAAGAGTTTTGCCTGGTTTCGGTATAAGGACGACATCCGACAACTTCCACTTGTCTGATACTTCTCCTTCCTTCCAGCATTTATCGGTTAGGTGTTCAGTGGCTTCATTATCTAGGTTACTTAGGATCTTGTTTGTTATCCTACCCGTCCAGGATCTGGTTTCGTTTTATGAGTCTGTACGACTCCCTGATCCTCTTGGGCCGAAAAATCTGCATCTAGGATCTCATTCGGGATCCGCCATATCCCCGGATGTTCTTCCTCTAGTGGTCTTGTGAGGTGCACTCGTATAATCTCATCCTCGACCGCTTGCATGTTGTCCGTGTGTATGTGTTTTAACTTGGTCATCACCGTTCTGATGGCTATTCTGGTGCTGGTAGGGTCTAACAGATGTTTGAGGAGCTTCCACATCCTGCCCGTGTTAATATTGCCATCCATGGTGTTACATGCCTCCTCCCACTTCCGTTAAAATATATAATTGCATTGTGTTTCTATTTCTTTGTTAGGTTCCGTGATTTTCCTTAATTGCTTGTTGTACTCCAGTTTGCTCAACAGTTGCTGCATCATTTCTTGGCCTGGATCAGGTGTGCCAGTCGGCTCTCAACGCACGTGATTTCACAGGGTTCTTTGTCAGCCGAACCTTTTCCAGAATCGCTGGCTTGCATGTAAATCGATTCGATGTCCGTTATGGCTTTTTCAACGTCTGCAAGGATGTTTTTATTCCATTCCTAAATGTCGTTAATGGGTTCCTGTTGCTTTTGATCCCTGTTATTCCGAAATTTATCCCAGCCGATAATTTTGACCATGTGTTGCTTTCCTTGCACATCCGGGGTGTTACCGACAGTTACAGTAACGATCCTATGGTCGCTGCCTAAATCTTTAAAGGTATTTTCGCATTGGACGTCCCTGGTTCTTGCAATTATCGAAAGGTCTGGTGTCGTGTCCCTACGAACCTGGGCTCCTATTCGAGTGTGTGACACCGGTTCGTTCAATCGGACGAGATTTAGATCGTCGATAAGGTTAACCAGGTTTCGACTTCTAGCTGTCGCACGTCCACATCCCAACTGTGCATGCAAAGCGTTAAAGTCTCCTCCAGTTAAGAGGGATTTCGGTCCCGCAAACCTTGTAATCGCGGAACAGACCGTCGAGGCTATGTTTCAGTCCTTCCCTGGATGGAGGACTCTATACATTGAGTATGTAGCGGCGCCTGCTTGCACAACTATGGCAGAATTTCAGTCATGTTACGGTAGATAGTGTCCGCATTCTCGGGTGTGTGTTTCGCTAAGGCTAGACGCCTTCGAATTAGTGCAACAACCGTTGTCCCTCACCTACTTCTGGATGCGTAGGGGTTACACGTCATCATCATCATCAGCCTGTTTAGGCCCACTGCAGGACGAAGGCCTCTCCCAACGATTTCCAATCCACCCTATCCTGAGCGAGTTGGTTCCACTTTATGCCTGCAAACTTTTTAATTTCATCGCTCCATCTAACCTTTTGCCTACCTCTGTTGCGTTTTCCCTCTCGTGGTATCCATTCCGTCGCTCTTACTGTCCACCTATTATCCTTCCTCCTCATGACATGTCCTGCCCAGGTCCACTTCTTTCTTTTAATTGATAAGATAATATCGGCTACTCCTGTCTGTTCTCTGATCCATTCCGCTCGTTTTTTATCTCTTAGCGTTACTCCTATCATTTTTCTTTCCATTGCACGTTGCGCGCTCCTTAGTTTCATCTCTAGTTTTTTCGTTATTCTCCATGTTTCTGCACCGTACGTTAGTACTGGGAGAATGCAGTGATTGAATACTTTTCGCTTTAATGAGAGCGGTAAGTTTCCGGTCATGATTTCGTAATGCCTTCCGAATGCGCTCCAGCCCAACCTTATTCTACGGAGAATTTCGTTTTCCTGGGTAGGAGTTCCTGATATTAACTGTCCCAGATATACATATTCGTTTACACATTGTAAGGGTTCATTGTTGATTTTAAATTCCTGTTCCTTAGCTAAGCTATTGAGCATAACTTTGGTCTTTTGCCTATTCATTTTTAATCCAATTTTAATGCTTTCCCTGTTTAGGTCATCAATCATGTTTTGTAATTCGTCACCATCATTGCTAAAGAGCACAATGTCGTCTGCAAATCTTAAATTGTTTAGATATTCTCCGTCTATTCGAATGCCCTTTTCTTCCCAGTCTAGACGTTTAAAGACTTCCTCTAAACATGCAGTGAATAGCATCGGGGATATTGTATCTCCCTGTCTCACACCTCTCCTGATCGGGATTTCTCTGCTTCTCTCATGTAGGAGGGTTACACGTAGTTCTACCGGATAATTTGACAAGGTCATTGGGTTCTTGGAGAATGATAATGTCCGGGGTTTTAGTTTTTGAACGTGGTGTGATGTATTGCATCATTGTGGCTTTTTTATTTTCATCCCTCTGCAATTACACTGCCAAATAAAAAGCCTACCCTTGATATCACCAGCCATCGGTATGAAAATGTGTTGGCTGGAGGTGTCGGGCCTTGCGCGATGCTTATTTCAGCTCTGGCGACGTTAATGTTACTGGTGTCTCGCCCTGTTCATTACAGCTGACACGTTGTTCGCGAGGGCGGGCCCTGTGTACCGCCCCATTTTAGTAAATTTCTTCTCGATGTGGTTTTCTTGAGTGCCACTGTCTGCACCGTTCTCTGTATCCAGGTAAGTATAGCGCGTCATGAGCATTTCGAACGTTCGTTCGGTTTTGTCGGTTTGTTTATCATGTCCTCCAGGATATCTGTTTTCTTAACGCTAGCGTTCGGTCTTTTAACTTCCTGCGCAGGACTACTGAGCTTTTCCCTTTATGTTTCGGCACTTTCTGTTTGGATCCCGTCTGTGGTACGGCTTCGCTTAGCATTTCTATTTCTTCATCTTCTACATATGTAGGCTCAGGGGTGACCTTGCCGGGGAGCATCGGACCGCCAATTTGTCTCCCTACCCTGCGGAACTCGTTTACTGTCTGCTGAAGTTTGTCTATTTTTTAGCGGATCTCTCATTTCGTTTCCTCGGCCTTTCCATTCTACCTTAATAGCTTCGTTCTCCGCGTTGAATTTTTCAATCGACTCTTCAAGGAGCGTGTACTTAGTTGTGTTCTTAGAAATGTCGCCAGGTCTCGCCTCATCGTCGCCCGCTACTATACCTGGCCAGCTCACCTTGTTCGATGTCTACTGTTCACTCTAGGAGGAGGTTGGTGTTTTCCTCGCATCCGGTTCCTGCCGTTGAATGCCGGGTAGGGTGAGCCGTTGTCTTGTGGTCGAACAGGATCTGTTCCTAGTAAGGATCCTGTTCCTGTTCCTGATTCTGGAAGACGATATAGTTGGTCCACGCCTGGACCTCGACTGCGACCTTTATCTTAAAAGTGGCCTTGATCTGGGGCGGTGGTGAGCATGCTAGTGCGAACTACGGCTGCTGTCCACCGCTTCGTCATCGGGTATTTGGTCTTCCGTGGCAAGGAGCCGAGTCTATTAAGTTCCTCTCGCTAGCCACTTTCCTCTCTTGGCAGTGTGTGGCATTTTGTATTTGGCCTTGCATGCTTGGTCTGCGGTAGGATGTGCCTCACCCCACATCTTGGTCCCAGGAGTACACTCGTATCCTCAGTTTGGACTCTTCGTGCCATATATTGAGTATAGCGTGACCTGCCGTCTCGGACATACATCCCAGCGATTTCCAAGTCTGCCGCACTCCCTGCGAAAATCCACTTGCTTGCGGTAGAGAGGCACGCTCACCATTATACTCTTGAAATAAGCCCACGTGGGAACCTTGTAGCCTTCGTATAGCAGTATTACCGTTATCGTGCTTCCTAGTCTCTTAGCTAATGCAAGGGAAGGGTCCCCTGTAGCCACAAGTGCATGGATGAGCTGCTCCTGCATGTAGTTTAGTGGAATATTCCTGATTATTCCCTTGGCCATCTGGTCTGGAGCCCAAACGTACACACTGATATCATACTCTCTCATACCGATCTTGACTTCCCTGATCTGCGCAAGCTTCGTGGCTGTATTCTCGTCCGGTGCGGAGAACACCGAATGGTTTAGGTCTAGTTGGGGCATATCGTAACGAACGATTTAGTGTTCGCCTATGTTGGCCTCTGTTTTTGTTGCTTCTTTTAGACTAGCGCCGCATGTTGCGCGGACAATTAACACGCTTCGTGGTCTCGTGATTACATTCATATCGTCTTTGGGCAGTCTTGGCATTTTCCTAGCACGCAGTATTTTGCCGACGATGCTCGTTCATTTCTTCACATGTGATTTAGCCTCCCGTTTTTCTCGCGGAGATACGTCTCCTGTTCGGTCTTCTCGGTAACTCTCCCTCTTCCTACCGGTAACTTCGATCCACCATTCGGTATCATTGTCGGTTGTAGGTGAGGATTGACCCTGTTCCTCCCCTGCACCTTCCTCCTGAGGTGCGTCTGAAGGCGTCAAGTCCACGTACATTTCACACGGCGTTGTTTATTGAGCTTGCAACAGCTCTAATTTGGGTCCCGCGCCTGCTACGATACGCTGGGCCCAACAACCGTTAGGCCAGTGGCACCCACACTAGGCTGGCGAAGTTCTCGCGCTGCAAAAGTTAAAATTCACGCTCACGCAAAAATGCTGATATCCACGGGATCGCGCTGTCTTGCTCTTTCTGATGACGTGCAGCGTTCAAGTGCAGATGTTGAAGACCGGCGGAAACGTTCACAAAACGACATAGCCGATTCGAAGTGCGTCCACTTGCTTCGGCGATTGCAGCGTCGTTACGGTTCTACGAATTCAGAAAAGAATGAAGGCGTTCCTCCGTTCCTCCCAAAAGGAACTCGTTCCAGGAACGTCGTTCCTTGCCACGGCGTACTGTACAACACTAGTTGAAGCGTTGGCTCGAGCGACATTGCCTGTTCTCCGTCATTTCTAGCGATCTGTTAATCGATTCAAGCGTTAATCTTCCCCTGTGCTTCCCTTCGAGCTTGGATTCCCTGCGAACGGGTGTTTCTTTCTCAGCACCGCCTATTGTCCTCCGGGTTAACCATGTTCGGATGGATGGATGGAATAAACTTTATTAGTGTCCTGCAAGAAGCGCGCAAACGCGTTTAGGGCTCCCACGTTGGGACTGAAAGGCCAAGCCTGACAGCCGCATCGCGGGCTTGCTGGACGGCCCATTTTTGGTCGGCTAGGCTAGAGCTGCGGAGAGCAGCATCCCACTTCGCCGAGGTAGCATCGGGGTTAGCATCGTTATGCATAGTGGTGCACTCCCAGAGCATGTGTTTGAGCGTAGCGGTGGTGAGCTTGCAATTGATACAAATGTCATTAGGGTAAATTTCTGGGTATATGACATGTAGTATATGCGGATTTGGGTAAGTACCGGTTTGCAATAGCCTCAGAGTAAGCGCTTGAGGCCTGCTTAGTTTAGGGCTTGGCGGTGGGAAGACACGGCGTGAGAGGTAGAAATGCTTCGTGATTTCGTTGTATGTTGACGGGACGTCCCTGTTTTCCATGGCCTCGAATCGGCCAGTATCTGCGCGGTCAGTCAGTGCGCGCGCAGAACTGTGAGCAGACTCGTTGAGGTTGACGGGACAGCCAGGGATCTGCCCGATATCAGCAGGGAACCAAATGAGCGTGTGATGACGAAGTTCCTTGGGACTGTTTTGGAGAATGCGTAGCGCCTGCGG
>JABSTT010005602.1:0-16086 GCA_013339685.2 Hyalomma asiaticum | reverse complement strand
CCACCGAAGGCAAGGTTTGTCTTTTCGTCCACTTTAATTCCTTTCTACTTTCTCCACAATTACAGTACCACAAACACTTCGTGGTAATACCTATCGGCCAGCTGGACACGTAGACGCCGACCGTGAACTCGTCGAAGTGGCTGTACTATCTACAGGCTTACACCAATGTCGTGCCAGCGCTAAATGAGTGAGACGTCGTTCTCATCACCGACAGAGTGTTCTTCGTTACAGTCGGGGACCTGTTCGGGAACTACACGAACGCGCAGATCGTGGACTTCCTGGGTTGGCAGTTTGTCCAGAGGTACGCGCCGGTCGTCGACAGCAGGTTTCTAATATCCAGGTACGGCGACGCCAACAGAGCCACGCACCTCCGACCCTTGTTCTGCAGCTGCCACGTAGAAGTGCCGTACAAGGTCGTCCTTCTGTCTCTCCATTCTATCTTCCTTATGAGGAACGGCGCTCAGAAAATTATCGACACAGGTTACGACCGCCTGGTGTCCACCGCCGTTCGGCTTGTCAACAACTCCACATGGCTCGATTCGGAGAGCAAAGCTCTTGTGGCTGAAAAGCTCGCCTCTGCCAAACTGCGGCTGTGGCCTCCCGCTGCGTATTTGGACGGCGAGTACTTGGCCAAGACATACGATAATTTCCCGGACGATGAGGCAGCCTTCGGCAATTACTGGATCCGGTCGATTATTGGCATGACATTTCTGAATAGGACACCAGAGTACGACGAAGTACTAGACATGCCGGTAAATTCCTTATTTCGACTACGACTATATCGAGAACGCCGTGGGTGTGGCCATGGGTGCCGTTAATTTTCCTTTATTCTATAGAAGAGGCACCAAGGCCATGTTCTACGGAGGGTTCGGCTTCTCTGCGGCATTCCAACTCGCGAAGGTCCTCGACAAGGAGGGCATTCAGTGGGATTTGCGCGGGCGCCGTGTGAGATCGATTCTCAACGAATCCTCGATGGAAGCCTTCGAGGACAGGGACGGCTGTCTCGCTGGAGCTACGGAAGGCAAAGAGAGCGTGTTTCCGGAGATACCAGCGCTGGAGATCGCCTACTCGGCCTTCATTGACGAGGTCGGCGATCCTCGAAACGCGAGGCATATTAACGAGCAGCTGGACGAGCTAAAGGTGTTCTTTATGATCATCTGCCACATGACGTGCACGCGAGGTAGCAGCCACGATAATTTCTCGGCAGACTGCAACAAACTCGTTCGCCATTCTCCTGCTTTTGCGAAGGCCTTCCACTGCCGCGTGGGTTCCAAGATGAACCCGAAAAATAAATCCACGTTTTAGGGGCGAAGCTCCTTATAGCGGCACCTGTTCGTCCCTCGTCGTAGTAGTAGTAGTGTGTAACCAGTCTTAACGCTAGTACCACATCTTGACCTCCAAGGTGGTGCCGGTGGGAGATTTCTCCTGTGCGTTGTTGAACAATAAAAAATTCGCAGCGTGCGCGTTAACTAAAAGCCGAATTCTTCTGTCTCTCATTCCCCATTAGAAGCCATTGGCATGTTCCAGTAGGAAACGTTAGTAGAAGTAAAAGTTTAAGTGTTAGCTAAAAGCCCACTTCTTCTGTCTCTCATTCCCATTAGCAGCCATTGTTTACCTCCAAGGTAGTGCCTGGTGAGATTTCTCCTGTGCGTGATTAGACAATAAAAATTTTGTTCAAAACGCCGTTGATTGATGAAGTAAACCAACGAAAGACGCCAGGCACCCGCTCGCCCTCAGCGCATGCCTCCTGCCCTCGGCGCGTGCTGTCTTGTGATAGAGAGAGAGGGGCGCGTGATAGAGAGAGAGGGGCGCACGAAAGGGGCGCGTTGACTATGGAAACGCTCTTTCTTAGATGAACGCTCTACCAGCTCGCAAAGAAGTAGAACGCGCCCTCACCCGCGAGAGGCAACGTTGGCGCAGGTAGCGTCTCCTAGCCAGTTTCTTGATTGAGAAATACCGAATGCTCGCGTTGAAGAACCGTTGACCGGCCACCCATATATATATATATATATATATATTGTTAAGGGATTTATTTGGTGCAACTAGACGCAGCCCTGCGGCAACGGTCTTGTCCAAAAACGGGCACGGACCTCGAGCACGAGCGGCGTCTTCTTCAACAAAACGCTCAAGAGAGAATCCCACTGTTAGCCGCCTAAGAGGATGGCCCACTGCAAGGTTCCAATTCTCCTTTACATTATCCCCGGGGACAAAAAGGGAGCCGCCCGGCGACCTAACAGCTGGTCACTATGAGTGGGTCATAGTAGGTCTTGAGGCGCTCGACGTGAACAATGTCTCGGCCCCGACGGCGCATGTCTGAGGATGGCTCAACGGGCTCGATGAGGTAGTTGACCGGAGAGGTACGCTCGACTACACGGTAGGGTCCTTCGAACTTGGGCAGTAGCTTCGAAGAAAGCCCGGGTGCAGTGCAAGGGACCGAGAGCCACACAAGCGTCCCGGGAAGGAAAGCAGGTTCAGAGGCGGTGTTACCATGAGTGCTCTTCTGCCGCTCTTGGTCATTGGTAGTGAACGCCCGGGCGAGATCGCGACACTCTTCAGCATGTCTGGCTGTGGCAGAAATAGGCGCAGCCTCAGATGCATCCGGCTTGTACGGAAGGATTGTGTCAATTGTGTGCGATGGGTGCCGGCCGTACAATAAAAAGAATGGCGAAAACCCAGTGGTGCTCTGAGGGGCGGTATTGTAAGCGTAGGTTACGAACGGCAGAACGGCATCCCAATTGGCTTGGTCAGAGGCGACGTACATTGAGAGCATGTCGCCAAGGGTCCGGTTAAATCGTTCGGTGAGGCCATTCGTCTGCGGGTGGTAAGCAGTAGTTGTGCGGTGGACAACGTGGCACTCTTTGAGAATGGCTTCGACGACTTCAGATAGGAAGACACGCCCTCGATCGCTGAGCAATTCCTGGGGCGGGCCGTGTCGAAGTATGAAGCGGCGGAGTAGAAAGGAAGCAACATCGCGCGCTGTAGCCGCGGGGAGGGCGGCGGTTTCGGCGTATCGGGTGAGGTGGTCAACGGCTACGATGGCCCAGCGGTTACCAGCCGATGTCAGCGGGAGTGGCCCATACAAATCGATGCCGACGCGCCCGAATGGCCGGATAGGGCAAGGCAGAGGTTGCAGACCTACTGGTGACAGGCGCGGCGAAGATTTCCTACGCTGGCAATCGAGGCAGGAGCGAACGAACCGCTGAACGTAGCGGTACATTCCTCGCCAGAAGTATCGCTGTCGAATGCGCTCGTACGTTTTATATACTCCAGAATGGGCACACTGAGGATCAGAGTGGAACGATGCACATATTTCAGAACGCAGGCTCCGGGGTACAACTAGCAACCACTGGCGGCCGTCGGCATTGTAACTGCGTCGATAAAGTAGGTCTTCGCGAATGGCGAAATGCTGGGCTTGCCGGCGTAACGAGCGATTGGTCAAAGCTGCCGATGGGTCGGAGAGGAAATCCATCAAAGATGCGATCCAGTGATCCTTGCGCTGTTTGGTAGCGATGGTACGAAGGTCGATGGAAGAAATGGAAACACGAGATAGTGAGCATTGGTCACCGTCGTTAGGCAACGGAGAGCGCGAGAGAGCGTCGGCGTCAGAGTGCTGACGGCCGCTACGGTAGACTACGCGAATATCGTAGTCTTGTAGACGAAGTGCCCAACGTGCAAGGCGGCCTGAAGGGTCTCTAAGTGACGACAACCAACAGAGCGCATGGTGGTCCGTGACTACATCAAATGGGCGTCCATACAGATATGGGCGGAACTTAGTCAGTGCCCAGATGATTGCCAAGCATTCTTTTTCCGTAACAGTGTAGTTACTCTCGGCTTTCGTAAGGGTGCGACTTGCGTAGGCGACGACGTACTCAGGAAACCCGGGTTTGCGCTGCGCAAGCACAGCGCCGAGGCCAACACCACTGGCGTCTGTGTGCACCTCCGTAGGTGCGGTCGGGTCGTAGTGGCGTAAAATTGGGGGAGATGTCAGCAAACGGCGGAGAGTTGTGAACGCTTCGTTGGACTCGGATGACCACGAAATGAGGGACGCGTTACTTCGAAGCAGTTTCGTCAGTGGCGCGATAATAGTGGCGAAATTTCGAATGAAGCGCCTGAAGTAGGAGCACAAACCTATAAAACTGCGCAATTCTTTAACGAACGTTGGTTTAGGAAACTCGGCCACAGCCCGAAGTTTGGTTGGGTCGGGGAGAATTCCGTCCTTAGATACGACGTAGCCTAATATGGTCAGTTGTCTAGCGGCAAATCGGCACTTCTTGAGGTTTAGCTGTAGGCCAGCCTTTGTCAGGCACATCAAAACGCGCCGCAGGCGTTCAAGGTGCGTCTCGAAGTCAGGAGCAAAAACAACAACGTCGTCAAGGTAGCAGAGACACGTGTTCCACTTCATACCGCGCAAGACGGTGTCCATCATGCGCTCGAAAGTTGCTGGCGCATTACAAAGTCCGAAAGGCATGACATTAAATTCGTATAAGCCATCTGGTGTTACAAAAGCTGTCTTCGCTCGATCGGCGTCGGCCATGGGTACTTGCCAATACCCCGAGCGCAGGTCTAGAGACGAAAAGTATTCAGCGCCTTGTAGACTATCGATCGTGTCGTCTATGCGCGGGAGCGGATAAACGTCCTTCCGAGTGATCTTGTTGAGGCGACGGTAGTCTACGCAGAATCTCACAGAACCATCCTTCTTTGTAACAAGGACAACAGGGGATGCCCATGGGCTATCTGAAGGGCGTATCACCTTGCGACGAAGCATGTCATCCACCTGTTCATTGATCACACGACGTTCTGCGGGAGACACACGATATGGGCGTTGTCGTAATGGCGGTTGGGAGCCCGTGTCGATGCTGTGTGTGACAGTTGACGTCCGACCTAGGGAAGACTGCCCCACATCGAAAGAGGAACGGAATTCTTCCAAGAGACATAAAAGCTGAGACCGCTGGGCCGGCGTAAGGTTGTCTGAGATAGAAGAGCCAAAGACATCGCTGGGTGGGGAGTCACTCGCAGAAATAGCACTGAGCGCTCGGGGAGTACCACAGCATGTGTCGTCGGGCACGTCCACAACTTGAACGTCTTCAATATGTTCCACATTGCCAAGGCATTCCCCTCGGACCAACATCACAGGGTAATGGAACGGATTGTAAACGAAAACGGTGCTGAAGCCCTGAGTGATGTCCAGCATCGCATATGGGAGCAGGAGACCTCTCCGAGTTAGGAAGCGGTCGGAAGGAGACAACAATGCAACACCGTCCGAGAGGCTGCTGCAGTACATGGGCACAATCGTTGCTGCTTTCGGAAGAACGTGGGTGTCGGCTCGGACAAGCAGCTTCGTCGAAAGGGAAGAATTCTCGCTGAAAGGCAAATCTAAAAACGGCGTGAGTTCAATTTCGGCCCGTGCGCAATCGATGACAGCATTGTGGCGCGAGAGGAAATCCCAACCTAGGATCACATCGTGAGAGCATGAGATGACGATGAATTCTATCGCATATAGGACGCCGTCGATGAGAACACGAGCAGCGCAAGTTGCTAACGGGTGAATATGCTGAGCACTGGCTGTTCTTAGGGACAGTCCAGAAAGTGGCGTCGTGACTTTCCGAAGTGAGCGGCAAAGCGTAGCGTCCATAACACACACGGCGGCTCCCGTGTCTACTAGTGCAGATGCGCGGACACCGTCAATAAACACTTCGATAACGTTCGAAGGACTGCGATGAGGACTTTCACATTTTGATGGTATCGCAGCCCTTGCCTCGTGGACTGCGACGATTAGTTTTCCTCGTTCCGAACAACGGGACGAGGCCGCATCGGCGACAGGGAGCGACGGCGTGGGGATGGTGAACGGCGTGTCACCGGTGTCGAACGCAGTGTGGGCGACGTAGGCGAAGGAGTGTCGTAATATGGGCGGCTGGGCTGACTTCTGATGGGTGATGCGGCTCGAGGCGGCTGAACGCGATTACAATAACGCGCAATGTGACCAGCGTAGCCACATGCAAAGCATATCGGCTGGTTGTCAGAGGTCCGCCACCGGGTCGCTTGGGCAGGACGCGATGCACGGTGCGGCTGCTGGTATGACTGCATGCTTGGCTGCAGTCGAGGCCTGGCCATGACGCCAGCGTAAATAGGAGGAACGCCTGAAGCGAGTGGTTGGGGCGTAGCGACCGCGCCTGTATAGTTGAGTGGTGCAGCTACCGTTATAGGTTGAGGCCTCGCAACAACTTCGGAGTAGCTCAGCGGTGCAGGTGCCGGAAGGTGCTGATGGTATTCAGGAATAGCAGCGGCAATTTCCTGTTCGATGGCGTGCTGCAACGGAGGCACAAGAGTTGACGAAGGCTGTTGAGCAGGCTGCGGCTGGGTGAAGGCCATCAAGGAGAGTTGGCGTGCAATTTCTTCACGAAGAAAGGACTTTACTTCTGCGAAAGGACTTTACTTCTGCTGTGCTCGTTCGCGCAAGCGCTGCTCCGCGCGCAGCTTACGGACAGCAGGACGGCCAAATACATTTCCCAGCGAGGTCTTGAATGCGGACCATGTTGGTAAATCACCTTCGTGGTTGCTGTACCATAGACTTGCGACCCCCGCAAGGTAGAACAACACGTGGCTGAGTTTTGCTGACTCGTCCCACTTGTTATGAGCGCTCACTCTTTCGTAGGTAGTGAGCCAGTCGTCTACGTCCACGTCATCCGCGCCAGTGAAAACAGGAGGGTCGCGATGGCGAGGGACACCGGAACACACGGCCGGAGCAGGAGACGTCTGCTGGGAGGCGTCCTGAGGCATAGCAGAGGGCAGTGTACGGGACCGTAGTTCCAGCGTGGATGATTTAAGTACCCAGTACTTCCACCACGTTGTTAAGGGATTTATTCGGTGCAACTAGACGCAGCCCTGCGGCAACGGTCTTGTCCAAAAACGGGCACGGACCTCGAGCACGAGCGGCGTCTTCTTCAACAAAACGCTCAAGAGAGAATCCCACTGTTAGCCGCCTAAGAGGATGGCCCACTGCAAGGTTCCAATTCTCCTTTACATTATATATTTAGGCACTGGTCTTGCCTTGCAACGAAGTGCCGGTGGGAGATTTCACTTGTGCGTATAGTTGAACCATGAGGATTCGTAGCGTGCGCGTTAACTCAATTAATCCGGAACTCGGCAC
Organism: Hyalomma asiaticum; assembly: GCA_013339685.2. Classification (NCBI taxonomy): domain Eukaryota; kingdom Metazoa; phylum Arthropoda; class Arachnida; order Ixodida; family Ixodidae; genus Hyalomma; species Hyalomma asiaticum. The sequence goes on along the minus strand of JABSTT010005602.1, from coordinate 8,939 downwards.
GATCTGCGATGAACCTCCCGAGCTTCGCCCACTCGTGATCATTCACTCCGTGGATATGCTGTAATTTTTTTACATGACCTTGAAGAATGTAGATATAAAGCTTTCACCTTAAGATGTACCGCACTGTCCGTTTCAGTACGTACTTATCTCTTTCTGTCTTTCAGAGAAGCGTTTGGTTCAACTATGCTCCAGATAGTCCACGTCGCATAGTGTGAAAAGAAACGCCACACGACATCTTTCTTTCTTTCTTTCTCTCTCTCTTTCTTTCTTCCTTTCTTTGTTAGTTCGTTCATTCCTTAATCTAATTAAGACAATATGCGTTTACAAAGCCAACAGGCTTGGAAGAGCGAAGGGTCCATCTACGACAACACCGTTACGTAGTGCCAGGCTTATGTGTCCCTACAGCCGCAGGTGCGTTCAACAGCATTCACACGGCGAAGGCGGCTGAGACCTGCGAGCTACAGACGTCGCCTCGTTTACACGCTCGTGTGCTAAGAGAAGCGCCGTGCCCGCCGTGAAAAGGATGCGCAGGCCGTCCGCAACCGCCTATTATGCATACACAGACGCCACACACACGACGCGCTATAGCTACAGCGAGCGAGAGTACGTACTACAGGCGGCGTCGCTCGCGGCGCTAGTTCCTGTACACAACAGTGGCACGGCCACTGAAACGTGTCCGTCTGTGCGCGTGTTTGGAGAAAAAGCACGAGCCTGGGCATATGCCGAAAATTCACGCGTATGGTCAGCCCCAGGGAGATCTTTACGTGCCATGATCAGCAAAACCATTAGCTGGGCCAGTTGGTTCACGATTGATATCGATAAGCAGGCGGGAACAAGTGCACACAGGATATCTTTACGTGCCACTATCAGCACAACCAGGAGCTGGACGAGTTGGTTCACGATAGATATTGATTATTGGGCGGGAACGCGTGCACATGCTCTGGATGCGCTTGAACACCCTGCTCCCTTGTTATGTGGGGTTTAACGTCCCAAAACCAGCTCACCCTGCTCCCTTATCAGATCATTAATTCGCGTTCTGAGGCGTGCGAGTACGTAGGTTCGCGCCGGCTCATTAGTGGCAAGTGTACGAGACAAGGCATATCATATCCGGTACACAAGAGCAGCCGATATCGTAGCGGACGTTATAAGGAAGAAACGGACACAGGCAGGCCACGGAGTGGGGAATATCAAATAACCGACGGTCCATTAGGTCGACGGAATCGATATCGAGAAGGGGAAAGTGCGGCAGTGTATCGAAGGGAGTCGCAAAAAGAGATTACTGTCATAGAATGGAATGAGCTCCCGCAGGACAGTGCAGCACCGCGATCACTGTTCGTCCTGAACGGATATAAGATATGCCCTTTTCCCTACTCGGCCGTAGCTAACAAATTCTTAGCAGTCCTTGTACATGATTGCCTGAGGCAGTGCCGTAAAGGCTAGAGGGGGCTGGCGAGAGCGTTTTCGGGTGAGGAGAGTCGCTCCTATTGGCGACCACCCTGAGGCGCCTGCATAACTTTTCCTAAATAATGTTGTATTTACCTACTGTCGTTAATTGTGACGTAAACGGCGAGTATGCCACGTTATCTTTTTCATGAGCGCTCAGCCTTGCCATTCATACATTCTCTCCCTTCCATGCCAGTTATGGCAAATATCAGTTGAATTAGACACGAGTTTTATTGGGGCTTTTTCTTTTCCTCGAAAACAGCTGAATCACGCGCTGCACAATATCACCGATGGTGACATTAGGCGGCGCATGATCCAGCTGTTCTCGCAATTAATATGTAAGCTTAAAGGAGTGTCTCAAAGGACGAAGGAAAAAAGGCGAACATTCAAGCGGTATATATAGCTTCCTGAACAAGAACAGTCCTAGGTGCTGTTGCAATGCATTTAAAGACAGCTTACATCTGTATCACAGCGTGCATTGGCCTGCCGACACGTGATGCATGAATTGCCCTTTTGCTCTTGACGTGTACCATCGATTGGATTCTGCGGTTTTAAGTCTGCAAACCACAATATGATTATGATAGACGCCGTAGTGGAGGGCTCAGGGAATTTCATCGCTAGGGGTTCTATAACGTGTACCATGTGTTACGTCACGACTCTGTTTTCTCTTATGGACACTTAGTGTACACTAAGTGCTGTTTAAGGGGCTTTGTGTACATTACGCTGCTGACACAGGCGTCAGCGAAATCGTCGCTCATTTCCTTTCTTTCTTTCCTTCCTTCCCTCCTTTCTGTCATTTTTTTATATTCCTGTCCCATTTTGCCGGCGTGAGGTGCAGGCGATTCTGGGGTGAACATGTCCGCGTTTCGTCTTATACGTTTGCTGCCTTGTGTTTGTCTATCGTCTGTGTTTCCTCTTGTGAGTGCGAAGCGGAAGTTGAGCCCACTGCTGTTTTCGGCTTCATGTGGAACTTTCCGAAGAAGTTGCCATATAACGCTACCTATTAAACGGAAGCTTACCGTGAAATACCTCAGTACTACATCTTTTCTATCTCTCTTCACATTGTCGTTACATCTCCATTGTCAGGCCACATTGAAGACACCTGTGAAAGCTTGAGAAGTTCACGCTTAGTGAACCTCACTGTTTCACCCGCTCGTGGTGACACTATCATTTAGCCCACGCCATTGCGGTAGCGCTATCACTCAGTACATGCGCCCACGGTTACACCAGCACGCTGTTCACGCACTCATGGTGACATTAGCAATCGGTCCGGGCACTCATGTTTAGACCAACAGCCAGTTCACGTACACGTATTTACATTAGCACTCCGTGCATACACTCGTGGTGACAGCAGCACTCAGTGCATACACTCATGGTGACACTAGCACTGAGTTCATAAACTCACGGTGACACCAGCATTCAGTTCGCACATTCATGTTGACACTGACAGCCAGTTCATGAACCCATGTTGACACTAGCGCTCAGTGAATTCACTTATTGATTTCTGGGGTTTCACGTCCCCAAACCAAGATTTGATTATGAGACGCCGCAGAGGAGAGCTCCGGAAATTTCGACCGCCTGGGTTCTTTAACGTACACTGACATCGCACAATGCATGGCCCTCGACATTTCGCCTCCATCGAAACGTATACCTGCCGCGCTGCCGGGGTTCGATCCCGCGACCTTCGGATCAGCAAATGAGCGCCATAGCCCCTAGAAAACCGTGGCGGGGAAGTGTATGCGCTTGTAGTGGCACTAGCAGTCAGTTCATGCAGTCATGGTGACACAAACACGCCGTTCATGCACTCATGGTGACGCTATCACTTATTTCATGGACACACGGCTACAGTAACACTCAGCGCGCGCAGTCGTGGTGACAACAGCAATCAGTTCACACAGTCATGGTGACACTAGCACTCAGTTCATGCACACGTGGCGACAAACTGAGTGTTATAGCACTCAGTTCGTGTACTCGAGGTGACTCTAGCAGTCAGTGCACGCTGTCACGGTGACACTAGCCCTCAATTCACGCAGTTATAGTTATTGTGACTGTATACCACTCAGTTCATGCACACATGGTGACTTTATCACTCAGTGAATGCACTCATGGTGGCACCAGCAGTCAGTTCGTGCACTCATGGTAACAGTGGCAGCGTGTTCACGCATCATACTGACACTAGCAGTCAATTCATGCGGTCATGGTGACACTAGCGCTGGGTGCACGCACTAATGTTGACACTAGCACTGAAATCATGCATCCGCGTTTACAATAACAGTATTCAGCGCCTAAATGGTTCGTGTAATAACAATGCTGCAAAAACAACTTTCCTTAAGTTCGTCTTTTTTTAGGGCCGAAGCTCCTTAGGGCGTGGGTCTGTACATCCCATGGTCTACTCCTCCCACACGATGTCTCTTATGCACCCTGCCTTAAAGGTCAAAGACAGGGCGAAACGTCTCGCTCTTAATCGTCCAATCTGTCCACGGCATAAATAGAAAAATCGTCACAAAGTGTTCATCATCAAATCGGTTGAGAATGTCCCGATCGCATTCTCTTATGCACCCTGCCTTAAAGGTCAAAGACAGAGGCAAAAGGTCCCTCTTTCAATGCTCCAAGTTCATTCCGTGGCATACATTTCCATAAGGTATACTCCATAAAGGCGATTCAGAATGCGCGATCGCATTCTCTCATGTACCCTGCCTCAAAGGTCAAAGACAGCGCGAAACGTCTCGCTCTCAATCCTCCAAGTTCACACCGTGGCATACATCTACGAAAGGTATACGGGTGATTCCACGTAAAATCGAACAAAGCATGGCTGGTGACCCTCTTCAATTTCTTTCAAAATTTTATATATTGCTGCCCGATGAGTGGAAAGAAGAGATCCACAGTTGGTTTTGCTAGCAAAAATTTTTTCGAAGCGCCGGGAGTCAATAATGACGAAGAGGTGGAGTGCCGCACTTACCTGCTCTTCTGTTTTGGCCAACTTTGGTTATTAATTACACAAACTATACTAAGGATAGGTGGCTGAAATTTATTTAAGTAATTGTATGCATACTCCTCCTTGTGTTAAATTATTTTTGCTCTTTATGGGGAGTGTACATATTTTTATAAAAATCCTCAAAATCAGCCAAGGAAGCACCTTTCTGTCTACTTTGCGGGCTTATATCTCAAAAAAGGCTTGTAGCAGAGCTGACGAAAATTCCTTATTACGTTCTAAGCATACTCGTTTGTCAAACTGCAAAAGCGTATATTTATACGACTTTCCAATAATGAGATACGGGCGGGCTAACTTCAAAAAAACACCGAACAGTCAAAATTTCTGACAATTAAGGAAAAAACCCATTTTTGATATTTTTTAAACTTTGTACACTTATTCTCCTTCACATTGGCTTTCACAATCACCAAAAACATAGTGCATAATTTTGTTCCACTAAGAGTTACAGGCCGTCGAATTGGGCCCTTATGGAAGGCTCTGCAAGCAGTACACACCTGATTATTCTGACATTTGTGATCGCGTACGGCTTTTCAATTTTGGCATGATATTTCGCCTGGTCATTTGTATCTGAACGGTGCATATTAGCTGTGAGGGACACAATAATGAATCATTAGGGGTCAGTTTTGTACGCGTGGGGTTCTTTGATGCACTGCGATATCGCAGCGCAGACAGATATTTTCGGCCTTTACATAGGCAAAAAGGCAGTAAGAACTGAATGCGTAGCTTAGATTCTCCCCGCCCCCCCCCCCCAAAAAAAGAGAATAAAATGCAATTTGGAAAATTTGAGAAGGTCAAGAAGAACCACTTCATTAAATAATGTTTCTGGGCCGAAATTGTGTTTATTCGATTGATTAGACAGTTCAGATTTCTTATTTCGTGTAAACATAACTCCTTCCAAGCAGGCCCGGCTATTCGTGCCACGTAGAAGCCAAGAGATGCTTCCGTTGACGTGGATAGCTGCTGCCAGGCATGCCAAGACCATGGAACGCCGGTACTCTCATCCACTCTTCCTTCTTTAACTCGCGGAAGGAAACAACTTCTTTTCTTCAAGGTGTATTAGATGCACACCTTTCAGTTTCTCTGATGAAACGGTTACAATTTCTCTGGCTGTACGAATTGCACTTTCAGGGTTTGTCCTCAAGTTGTTGAGCATTGCCTGATGCTTGACGAGACCTCCGACTCCATCGCACGCGTTTTTTCCGTGTCCAGTTGCTGAGAATACCTATTGGTTACTGGGACAACAGCTCTTTCCGAACTCGAAATGCTGATATCTATTTTTCAAATGACTGGCGGCTCCATCACTCACATATGTCACCTTGGAGTAAACCGGCAGGTTGTGTTCCACCCATTCTTTCACTTTCGCTAGAGCCAAGCAGGCGTGAGCGGAGTCGTGGCTTAAGTCGTCACTAACAACAACGAAATTCTGCGTAGATTTTCTCGTTGTTACCACGCATGTAGAGATGAATACTTGCTCCTTGTGGCAGTGGCATGCCTCAACTTCATCAGGAAGGATGACAGTCCAGTTTTCGGCAAAATGAATGTGTGGAATACAATGCTTCCACGCTGCATGCACTGCTTTTCCTCGTATGCATAGTTCTACTTTGTGCCTTCCTGATGTGGTTGTGCATTATCCACCTTGCCACCGATACTCTACTCGAAGAGGATTCAAAAAAGTTTCAGCACCCGAATCTTTTTTTTTTTACAAGGTCGGCTGCCTCCCGCATTGCTAGTAATATTTCTTCGTCTTCTAGGATATTAAGTTCCTCCAGTGTCAGGGACCTGCCTTTTGGACACTGATTGCATTCGCCTAAAAGGCACCCTGATGGTGACGGAATGCAAATAAACGTTGAGTGAAGCTCATCAGCATCGATTCTGTGGCCAAGAATGTTCTCAACAGCAGCAAGGTAAAGTTTATACTTGGCGCAAATGGCACAAACACACACATCATGCTGGGGATAACATTTTACCCGGTGCGATCGCAAGGTGCAGAATTTAATCTGAGATAGGTGCGCGCATCAGGTTACCAACTGTTTTGCTTTTGTCTCTTTGGTGTCCTGTATCTTGCTTTGGCATTGGAGTGCCACGTTCTTGTGTTATGTACTGATCGCATGTGGCGGAGCACAGTTTCTCTGGCGGCAGTCGCTGCCGACCGCATAGCTACCTGATTGTGTTTTGATCTTGCTTCCATCTCCGCCTTGTTATCAGCGCCTAGCTGTGGTGCGAACAAAAGGCGTAATGGATAGCGAATCTCCAGTGCACACGCGTGGAAGTTACCCAAGAAGTGTTTCGAACACATTTGGTGTAAGGAGGCGAAAAGGAGCTCTGACTGTGCCTCTCTTAGAAAGAGCATCTGGTGGGCGCGCACACCTGCTCGGTAGCTCCGCGCTCATGGCCGCTCGGGTGATCAAATCGTTTCTAAATTGACGTCATCAGTGCCACTAATACCCTTTTTCGGTGCTGCTGGCCTCTTAAGGGCCAGAAATTCAATTCTGTCTTAATTCTGTACACTCAGCGGGCAAGAAGCCGGATCAACAACAGTTGCCTATGATTGCGTAAGGGTCTAATTCGATGGCCTGTAACTCCTAGGGGAACAAAATTATGCCCTATGTTTTTGGTGATTGTGAAGCCAATGTGAAGGAGAATAAGTGTACAAAGTTTAAAAACTATCAAAAATGGTTTTTTTTTAATTGTCGTCAGAAGTTTCGACTGTTCGGTGTTTTTTTGAAGTTAGCCCGCCCGTATCCCTTTATTGCAAAGTCGTATAAATATAAGCTTTTGCAGTTTGACAAACGAGTATGCTTAGAACGTAATACGGAATTTCGTCGCTCTTCCACAAGCCTTTTTTGAGATATAAGCCCACAAATTGGACAGAAAAATGCTTCCTGGGCTGATTTTGAGGATTTTTATAAAAATATGTACACCCCCATTAAGAGAAAAATAATTTAACACAAGCAGGAGTATGCATATAATTACTTAAACGAATTTCAGCCACCTATCCTTAGTATAGTTTGTGTAATTAATAACCAAATTGGCCAAAACAGAAGAGCAGGTAAGTGCGGCAATCCACCTCTTCGTCATTATTGAATCCCGGCGCTTCGAAAAAATTTTTGCTAGGAAAACCAACTGCGGATCTCTTCTTTCCACTCATCTGGCAGCAATATATAAAATTTTGAAAGATATTGAAGAGGGTGACCAGCCATGCTTCGTTCGATCTTACGTGGAATCACCCATACTCCATAAAGGCGAATCAGAATGCCGGATCGCATTCTCTTATTTACCCTGCCTCAAATGTCAAAGACAGGGCGAAATGTCTCGCTCTCAATCGTTCAATCTGTCCACGGCATCAATCGACATATCGTCACAAAGTGTTCATCATCAAATCGGTTGAGAGTGTCCCGATCTCATTCTCTTATGCACCCTGCCTTAAAGGTCAAGGAGGCAAAACGTCACTCTTTCAATGCGCCAAGTTCATTCCGTGGCATACATTTCCATAAGGCTATACTCCATAAAGGCGATTCAGAATGCCCGATCGCATTCTCTTATGTACCCTGCCTCAAAGGTCAAAGACAGGGCGAAATGTCTCGCTCTCAATCGTCCAATCTGTCCACGGCATAAATCGACAAATCCTCACAAAGTGTTCATCATCAAATCGGTTGAGAATGTCCCGATCGCATTCTCTTATACACCCTGCCTTAAAGGTCAAAGACAGGGCGAAATGTCTCGCTCTCAATCCTCCAAGTTCACTCCGTGGCATACATCTCCGAAAGGTGTACTCCATAAAGGAGATTCAGAATGCCCGATCGCATTCTCTTATGTACCCTGCCTCGCTGTCAATCGTCCAAGATCATTCCGTGGCATACATCTCCATAAGGTATACTCCATCAAGGCAACTGAGAATGCCCGATCGCATTCTAATTTACCCTGCCTCAAAGGTCTAAGACAGGGCGATATCCTATAAGTTCATTCCATGGCATACATCTCCACAAGGGGATTGAGAATGCACGATCGCATTCTATTCCCTGTCTTAATGGTCACAGACAGGGCGAAATTCTCGACAGCAATTGGGATTCCTGTCCTCTTTCCTTCCCGACTCCTTCCAGAATGTTTCCTTCTAGACCTAAGCTATGCTCTACACATCCGTCGTAATCTGATGCTGTCAAGGGTCAATGAGAAAGCACGAGCGCATTCTTTCGTGCACCCTGCCTCGATGGACAGACAGAGTGGAGAGGTTGCATTGATGAGCAGCATCCAACTACCTTAATTCCTTACGAATATGTAGCTAAAAAGCATAAGTTAAAATCACAAGAGCACCCTACAAAGGAACTAGGCGAAATTTCCCCTGATAAGCATTACCAATAAATCAATGGTACTATTGCAAAATAACCTAAAATCACACTATGGAATGGAAGCATGTAAGAAGCTGCGTCGATAAGCATCTATTCACACAATGCTTAGTTGAAATCAGGCTACAATCGGGCTATTCTACTAGGCTATAATGAAATTC
>JABSTT010005601.1:0-15068 GCA_013339685.2 Hyalomma asiaticum | reverse complement strand
ATAGCCAATGCTGGACTTCCAATGTTCTGTGTCGGACAATATTGTCCGCACACTAGAGTTGTAGCATCAATGTTGGTAACATTTGCAAGTACACATGATATATCGGGAGGCAGGTACACATGGTGGCAACTACACATGATTGTTTTCCTGTTTTACCAATATGAAGGGGCCACTAGCTCGACTCGGTGCCGCAAATGAGTTCAGAAATATCATTGTGCATGTATTCAGTGCAGCAGGAAAATTATCTCTATAATTTACGTAATTGTTTATTTGCGCAAGTTCTAGCTATGTGTGTGAAGTAGACTAGAACTTGCACATTGGAAGTTGAGCAAACTACATCTACAACGCCATCATGTGGTCCAAAACGCCCAGCAGCATGTTAGTGGCTTCCGAGCCCACGTGCATGGCATAGCAGGTCACTTTATCTGTTGTCATTGCAATATTTCCAAAATAATAGAAGTAGGCTGTGTATACTATCCAGACATTCTGTCTGGTTTCTCCAATACAGGAAAGCCAATGCTGCTTGCGAGACAATATTGTCCAGACGTAAATACTGTCGCGCCTATGTTGTTCACATTGGGAAGTACATGGCATATTAGAAGCAATGATCTCTTTTTCATTTCAAACAACGTTAATATATATGTACGTACCGTGTGCACTCGCATAAGTGGCGCCCACGCGTAATTTCTTCACTCCCAACTTTGAGTACGGTTTACGCAAAAATATTACTTGCATGCTCTCCCCATGACACCCAGTGCCACGTGGCGCAGGCTAGTGTTGTCCTTTTTCAGTACTGAGTGTTCGGTAGCTTCGCCATAGTCGGTCGCATTTTGATTGTTTAATAGCGACATATTGGCGATCCCTATAAAACAAATTCAACATAGTGTTCCCCGATTAACTGAGAACCGTGCCGCCACGATAATTTCGCCACGTGAATACGAGTCGCTCTTGAAACTGGAGTTTAGAGATGCTACTGACAGCACCCGTGACGATGATTCCGAGTCGCACATCCGCTGATGCTTGAATGTAGCCCACGAATGCATTTGGCTGTTAAGGTACGCGTTCTGTTGAGTGAAAGCTACATTCGTTTTTGTGATACGTTTCATTTGACGCATCTCAGATCAGCACGCGTAAAGATTCCTTACGCGATATTCCGAAAGTATTTGCGAAATTCGTATGTAATTTACGCACCTTTTGGAACTCCTAGATGCATGGAGAAAAAAAAAAACACGAGTTACGCGGTATGCGCGAGTAAGCACGGTATAAGTTATGCATGAGCAAATACGGTATATGCAAAACGTTGGAAGGTAAAGAAAAGCCTTTGTTATCTTTCTACCTCGAGCAGCGGGCACAGGAGCCCGCCGAACATGGAAGCGTACCGCGGCAGGGGGGGCGGAAGGGGGGAGCTGCGTGGCCGGCACTAATCCGTTTTGTTTCGCATACCTGTTTGACGTGTTTTCTTGCAGCGAGATGGGGGTCATGCAGGCGAAGCAGCTTTCACTCTGCAGAGGTTTTTCGGGCGCACAGGTTGTGTCGCACGGGCATCGTGTATCTGCTGAAACTGGCGAGTTTACGAAGTCAGAACAACCGAGTAGTCTACGGACACGGAACTTGCGGCTGCAAACTTCTGCATAGTGAAAAAGTGGCAGCCCTGCGCTTCTTTGGACCGGACATTTTAAGTGAACTGAACAGATGAGCCTCGACGTGTTGCGACAGTTCTAAAGGTTTTCCTGAAAGCTTCGTACCGATTTTAGCCATTCGTTTATTTTACTCATTGTGCATTCTGTTGTGCTCACACCCTCATTTTGGCGTGTGCCGGGTTTATTATAGCATGTATTACTGCGTATTTTCTTTATATTTGTCTATTTGTAAATACACACGCGGTGGGCTTTGTTGTATACGTCGCGGCAGATGAAGTAATCGGTTCTAGCAAAGCTGTTTTGGTTCGTGTGACTTTCATGTTTGTGTTTTTGTCTTGCGTGAAACGCGTGTTTTCCCTGTGCTCGTTAACGGTCATTTCTTGTTCCTGGTTTTCGGTTCTTTCGAAGTCGTCGGTTTGTCCCCACATACCGTCCGTTCCGGATTCTGCATGAACAAACATATCGGCATATCCTAACATTCACTTATGCTGTGTTACTTGAGGAAGCGTTAAATTTCTACAATTCAGCTGTTTCGTGGAATCATTTCAGGAACCTTTCAAGCTTCAGCTGCTCCACGTAAACACGTAAACCAAAACGTGTCGCATGGGTTTAGGCGTATGTTTTCTTGTGCCTCTTCTTTTTGCTTATGGTGCTTATGCGTTTAGTTTTCTCGAGGCTGATTATATACAATGGACTTCAAACTTAGAGTGAATATTGGTTTGTTGATTTTATCAGAACTTCCTTTTCAATCCCTTCTCATGTCTCTTATACTCACGAATAAAATGTGTCACAAAGAAGACATTTTGCTTATTTGTATGTGTGTATGTGTTCGAAAGATACGTTTCGCCATTAACATACGAGTGCATAGACCATTTATGTCTGTTTTATGCTATCGTCATAACCACGAATCGTGAACATAACCAAATTCATTTCCCAAGCTGGCAATACATACATGCATACTAAGGACAAAATAAAGCTATTGTTACTCCCATAATTTACTGGATATTCTTGCTTTTTGCCTAGAGCCAGAAGCCTCGGCAAAACAAATTTAAGCGCATGCATGATAGCCAATAAAAAAGATGGGGAAAATATAGAATCAGCCAATAAAGGAGGCTGGCAAGAAATGCTGCCTCATCCAACGATGAATGCTGGCAAAAAATGATGGACAGCCATCAATAAAGGCTGGAAAGAACGGTTAGAGCTTCCATTGTTTATACAAGCTTACCAATATTGAAAATACAAACGATGGACAATGTTGGCCAAATCCATTCTTTCCCAATTTTTCCAACGTTATACGACTGGTATCCAACATTGGACTAATCTAGTCAAAAGTGTAGCATGGGACCCAAAATCCAATGTAGTTCCAATATTGTATCCAATGTTTTCCAACGTTGTGCGAAGGTCGGTCCAATGTTGTTGTGCTGCCTGGGATGTTGGCAGAGCGACTGCATCGGACGCCGTTGGGCAGGCGTCCTCCTCCGATGGTCAAAGTGTTGCCTGCCTTGGTGGTGGTGGGACGCGTCGGTTATGCCAGCGTCCTCAGGGAATCACCGCGAAGAAGTGCAGAGGACGTAAAGCAGCAGATTCACCTGTGGCTAAAGGCGACGAGAAAAAAGTTTAGGTGAGCACAATGGCTGCAGCGTTTAACTTCCCCACGTGTGTTGCGACACTGAACGTGCGTGGCCTCAGAAACTTGAGGCGTCAACGGCAGTTACACAATGTGCTCTTGCAGCATCACGTTGACGTGGCTGCTGTGCAAGAGACTAAGATTTCATCTCCTGGTGATATAGATAGTGCACTGGAAAATTTTGCAGATTACGACGTGTGCATTAGCCAATCACAAGGGGCTTCCGCTGGAGGCTTCTTGTTAATTAGAAAGCAGCTCAATCACTCTTTGACCTCGCTACGCGTAGATGGGGAAGGCCGCCTTATATGTTGTGACATCTCTTTTCATTCCCGCCATTGGAGGTTTATTTGTGTCTATGCTCCCACAAAAGTGAATGATAGGAAACTTTTCTTCCTTTCTTTAGCGCCGCTGCTACATACCGACAGAGATTTGATAGTTTTGGGGGATTTTAATTGTGTTTGTGACACCAGAGATCACTCGTACATAACCAATCGTTATGATGCACGTGCTTCCTCACTTCAGCAGATTATGAACGACAATAATCTAATCGACGTAGGAGCATACGCGTCTTCATCGGTAAGGTTCACGCACTTTCAAGGCGTCTCTCATGCTCGACTTGACCGAGTTTATATCTCCATAAACCTCTGGTCTCACATTCACAAGTATGTCGTGAAGCCTATATTTTTCACAGACCATTGTTTAGTAGCTGTTTCATGGGGCCCCCGAAAATTCGGCAAGTTACCTCCAAATTGGGACTTATGGAAGCTTAACATACAGCTCTTGCGCGAAGAAAATTTTGTAAAGAAAGTGAAAGAATTGATACTTGAAATGACACAGTGTCGACAGCTTCCAATATTTGCACGCTGGGAATTGTTCAAAGAGAAAGTTAAAAGCGAAGCTATCGGTATTTCATGCGAGATAGCTCAGAGGAAAAGAGCCGAAAAACGTTACCTTCATGACTTGTTTCATAAGTTGCACGCCTTTGAAAGCCAGCAACCCGGGAAGTACGTTGACGAGATAAATGTAGTCCGAGCACAGATGCAGAAGCACGATACAGATGCGTACAGAGGGGCAATGGTGCGTTCGCGTGCTTCTCGTTTCATTGATGAGGAACCCACAAAGAAAGCTCTTGGCGATGAAAAGCGATATGCACTTTCCAAAGAAATCTTGGAAATTGAATCACATGGTTCTGTGTGCACAAAGGTGACGCAAATAACGGCCGTATTTGAAGACCACTACAGAAATCTGTTTACAGCGGCTAGACGTCTTAGTGATTATGAAGAAAAAGCCGATCAATTTATTGCCCTTATGCCACACTTGCAAGATGATGATCGACTCATTGTGGATGTGCCCATAACGAAGGAAGAAATTAAATGTGCTATCGGAGCGCTACAGAGAAACAAAACACCTGGGCCAGACGGTCTCAGTGCGGAATTTTATGTGGTATTCGAGGAAATGCTTCTACCTTTTATTGAACTGCTTTTTAAAGAGGCCTATGAACATGGTGAACTGCCTAACTCTTTCTATCAGGGCTATACAACCTTAATCCCGAAAAGTACCAACAGCGAAGCCCTAAAAAGAGTAAATGGATATAGGCCGATATCCCTATGTAATGTCGATTATAAAATCTTTGCTAAAGTACTCACAAATAGGTTGCAGATTATCATCACTAAACTAGTAGGGGATCACCAAACATGTGGAATACGAAGTCGTTCTATACAGACGAATATACATATAGCACGGTCAGTTCTTGAGTGCATTGAAGGAAGTGTCGATCAAGTAGCTCTTCTTCAGATTGACCTCGCCAAGGCCTTTGACAAGGTACAGCATGATTTTTTATTCCGGCTACTGCGTCACCTACGGCTAGGCGATGCATTGTACAAAGGCATAGCACTTTGTTATAAAAGGTGCACAACAAGGTTAATTGTAAATCGCACTCTGTCAGGCGTAATCCAGGTGAATTCATCCGTACGTCAGGGGTGCCCGCTGTCCCCTTTACTTTTTGCCATATATATGGAACCGCTTTGTCTGAGTGTACTTGTTAATTCTAGCATTAGAGGATACAGGTATGAAGTTGAGGAAATTAAAGTTTTAGCTTATGCGGACGACATTGCCTTCTTTTGCACCGATAAACCTAGTGTTCAGGAAGCAATAGATACCACATTGCGGTTTTGCGACATTGCGGGAGCTAGCATTAATTTTGAAAAAAGCAGAGGATTTTGGATAGGCATGTGGGCTTCAACTCCTTCAGTTTTTGCGAATGTTCATTGGAATGAAGCTCCAATTAGGTACCTTGGGGTACCTCTCGATAATTACCGTAATAGTGGTCCTCATTGGACGTCTGCCATAAGTACTTATACGTCGAAAAGTGGCTAATTGGCAGGGTCGTGACCTTTCTATTTTTGCTAGAGCTAAAGCATGCAATGTATTTCTAGCGTCAAAACTTATTTATGTCCGGCAGGTGTTGCACTGCTCCCGTGTCCATTTACAGGCATTTCACAGAATATTCGTTGTTTTATTTGGCGTTCATCTTGGGAAGCTATGAGAAGAGACTATCTTTTCCTACCGCTCGATAAGGGGGGCCTCAATCTTGTGCATTTGTTTGTGCGACAATTGGTACTTCGCTTCTTCTACCTGAAAGATGTTTGTCATCCATTTCTACTAGCCGTTCTTAGAACCCGTATTGCTTATCACCTGCCTTTTCTTTTTGTAACGACAAACACTCCTCAGGAATCGCGGCTATGGGGCTTTCTGAAAGAAATTGTTGACACTCTCTGTTTTTTAAAAGCTAGATTCACATTAGAGTACTTATATACTGTCGATAGAACAGCACTATCTGCTGCACTCGTGAACGACCTTTTCTCTGCGCCTGTTTACCGGCTGCCATATTTGTCGTTATCTGGACATGATGTGTTTTTCCGTGTACGTAAAATGTGTGTATCACCTGCTGCGAAAACGTTTTTCTTCAAGCTACACACGGGTACGTTACCTGTGAAGACCTGGCTTAATGAAAAAGGAATACACGTACCTTGGTCAGTAAACTGTAGATTTTGCAGTCAACCTGAGACCATTGAACATTGTTTTATTGTTTGTCAAGATGCATTTTATTTCTGGGACATTCTCAAGCGGACGATTAGAAAAGAACTTCCCCTCACACCTCATGGAATTAGGTTCCTCCCGTTCAGCAAGAGCAGTAGTACTATGCCGTATGATATGGTCATGTTGTTAGGACTTTATGCCCTCTGGAGGAGCCGCATGATTGACAGGCATGCTGAACCACCTCGCTCGACGAAGTCTGTGTTCCGAGAAGAGGTTGCCCAAGTACGCAGTGTGGTTGAGACTTTTGATCCTGTTCCGGACTGGCTTTCGCTTCTGGACGCTTGTGTCTGTTTGCCTGATTTTTGAGGAGTCTATGAGCTTAAAAGTGCAAAGGCGTGTTTTGTTTATGCTAGACTGTTAATATGTGTGCAACTGTATAGTGCAATTCAAACCCATTTACGGAACTATTTCCATGCAATAAAGAAAAAAAAAATGGGCCATACCATGCTGAATACGCCGGTTCTCGTCCGATCACCGAAGCTAAGCAGCATTGGGCTCGGTCAGTACTTGGGAGGTAGACCACCTGGGAACACCGAGTGCTGATGGCATCTTTCTTTTGCCCTATTTAAGAAAGCACATTTGTCTAATACGTTTATTTATTTCTCTTTTTTTTTCCTACGGAATTCTAAATTGGCGCACTTGTCAATTTTTTATCGCTGCTCCGAGCTGGCATGTCAACTGCGACGGCTTTCCAGAGAGCCCAAGATGCTTAGGTGATGCTTGGACTTCCCGTCCCAACGTGGGAGCGGCCCGCGGCTTCATCATTTCCCTGAAAAGTGGGGCACCGGAGTCTTTCAAGGCCCTTGGTAAAGTTCATTGTCTGTCTGTCTTTTATTGGCAGGCATAGCGCGTGTGTTGTTGTCCGTACTCAATGCTGATTACACAGCCTGCTCGTACAACGTCAAATTTTGCCGTATCGTGCGTGTGCAATTCGCGTAAGGCGTTTCGAACGCACGCAGCACCAGCAAAGGCACGCGTTGAAGGTGCAGGCGCGAACAGAGCCAACGCTGGTATACCATATCGCGCGCTGCAAGGCTTGCGTTTTATTTCTTTTTCACATGCTCTCACCAATCGCTGAGCTAGCTGTTACTCCCGGGCGTCACATATCGTGTGCCGAGCAGTCGTGGCGACATGGTGTCACTGATAGGCGCGTCCATTCTTCGAAAGAACGTATGCAGATAATTCTTCGATCGAACGAATATTACCTATATCGTAAAACGGAATACAGAATAGTGTTCTGTCTTGGTCCTCTCGGATTGGTCAGTTCTGCTGGCAGATTTGACCACTCCCTGACCAATATCACAATTCTCTGGTAATTGATAAGTCCCGCCTTGACAAGCACGCGGAACTTACCAATCGGGGAGGACAAAGACGGAATAACGTTCCGCATTCGATTTGCGGTATAACCCCATCCGGACCACCTGGATTGAGACTAGCGCCGCGCGGGATGAAAGATGCTACTGCCAATGTTTATTTATTTATTTATTTATTTATTTATTTATTTATTTATTTATTTATTTATTGAATAAGTAAATCAAGGTTATTTCGGCAGCAGCGCCAGCCACAACGCGACGTTGGCCTCAGTCCAAGTAGTCCAGGCCACGCTACAAGTAAGCATTCGAGTTGACCGTGCTGACGTCTGTACGTCGAACAAGAAGAAGGACAGCCATGGCACAATTGCATTTGAACGGTAAGCACACTGCTGGATACAAGTGGTGCTTTCAGACACAACATCTCGCCATCGGCCACA
Organism: Hyalomma asiaticum; assembly: GCA_013339685.2. Classification (NCBI taxonomy): domain Eukaryota; kingdom Metazoa; phylum Arthropoda; class Arachnida; order Ixodida; family Ixodidae; genus Hyalomma; species Hyalomma asiaticum. The sequence continues at coordinate 6,952 of JABSTT010005601.1, read as the reverse complement.
CCATGCTGATTCTGCTTTCGGCCACCATAGTGTACGGACGCAGGATGCAGGGCTCCGTCGGAGCGGCTACAGCGGCCCTCTCTGGCCGCGGAAACAGGACCACTGAAGAGTACCAAGCGTTTTTGCCCCAACTGCCCACAGGACGCGTGTCAATGAATACTGTTTTTCTGCATGGGGATGTTCGAGCAAGACCCTACAGAGTTGAAGACTTCAGAGACGCCATAGGCCCTACAGGACTGCTGCCCGACGTCGTGGCACTTGGAGCCTACCAGATAAACCACGTCTGGGCGGTTTAGCTGAGTGGAGAAGAAGCAACGAAGAGAATGTTGTCCTTCAAGGAGCTGCAAGTGAAGGGACATCGCTGTCTCATTGTCGATCCCCAAGACCGGCAGATAAAACTGCGGCTACATTGGCTGCTCCACGGCGTCGCCGATGAAGATGTGCGAACGGCGTTCGCTGCTTTCGGCAATGTTGTGGAAGTCAACCGGGAACGCTGGCGTGTAGACGGTGTCAGCGACAAGGGGTCGACGACCAGAACGGTTCTCCTAAAGTTGAAGAGTGGAATGACAGACGAGGATATCCCACACCAAATTCGCGTGGCGGGAGAGCTGGCCCTCGTGGTTGCACCAGGTAGGCCTATGCAATGCCTGCGGTGTAAAGGAACCGGTCATGTGCGGCGGGACTGCAAAGTGCCACGGTGTTCCATTTGTCGTCGATTTGGTCATCGAGACGCCCAGTGCGTCCGCTCTTACGCTGCTGTCACAGGCGCTGCAGTGAGCGATGAGCTCGGTGAGCAGACCATGGACGCCGCCGAAGCCGAAGACGCGGCCAAGGGTGCAGGAGACGCTGCGAATGCGGTAGTGGAAGGCAAGACTTCTATGCCTGACGACCGATCTGCGTCGAAAACTACGGAGAATGCAACTCCAACAGCGGGAATCAACGAGGAGAATGCTGCTGCCGAGGACGACCACAGTCAACCAGACGAGGTGCCTACTGAAGTGGTGGTACGACGCGAGTTGCCCGGGCAAGGAGCAGCACGAGCGCCTAACACTGGCTTGGCGGTCAAGAGACCGTTAGAGAAGCCTGCTGAGGGCGCAGCCGATGGCAGCAAAGTAGATGGACCACCAGCGAAGTCGACAGCGGCGCGGCGCCCGAGTGCCAGGACGAGACCCAGTACATCTCGGAATAGAACAGCTGGAACGCCAATGGAACTGGAGCAACATGACGCCGGACCACCGGATGGCACCGGAGGCGTCTAGCGCTAAGCTAGACGTACACGGTAAGCACCATGCTCCGGGCCTGTCCCCCTTTTTTTATTAGCATAACAATGGCTAGCAATTCGTCACTTGCTTTCGCTACATTAAATGTCAGAGGTTTGGCCTCGAAGAAAAAACAGGCTCAAGTCTATCGCTTGTTAATTGATCGTGATATAGACGTGCTAGCCGTCCAAGAGACAAAGGTTGAAGGGGAGGAGGGGACCCAGAGCATGATGCTACGTTTTACATCGAAGTATTTTGCCGTTGTAAGCCACGCTAAGGGCTCATCTGCTGGTTGCGTGCTTTTCGTTAAGAAGGTTCCAGGGATGATCGTCCAGGACCACTTTTCTTGCGATTCAGGCAGACTGGTTTGGTGTGATTTCACTAGACGCGATATTGAATGGCGCGCCATAGGCATCTATGTGCCAAACGCGGATGCAGAACGCGAAAGGTTCTTTGCAAAGATTAAGCAACATCTATGTGTGCAAAAGCAGATTGTTTTGTTGGGTGATTTTAACTGTGTTTTGAGTGCAAAGGACAGATCATCTAAACAGTCAGTTCACGACGGAAGCGTTGTAATGCTGAAGCAGCTACTTGATGAATTCGAATTGGAAGACGTAGCCGAATGCATCGAGGCCGGACGCGAAGTTCGATTTACGCATTTTCAAGGAACCAGTCACGCGCGTCTTGATAGAATTTACATGACAGGCGACGCGTTGTCCAAAAGCAAAAATTACTCAGTTATACCTGTTTCCTTTTCGGACCATTGTCTCGTTCAATGTAGCGTTGGCTTGAAACAAAAGGAAAACAAATTTAATTGGGACCTATGGAAGTTTAACGCTCAGTTACTCCATGATGACGCTTTTAAAGACTACGTTATTGAGCAGATTAAGAATATTCAACTGAGTGACTGCTGTAATATTTCTGAGCAATGGGAACATTTAAAGCAACACGTTAAAATGAGGGCCATCTCGAGATCCAGTGCTTTAAAATACCAAGAAAAAATGAAAGAGAATCAACTTAGAGCGACGCTTCAGGAATTGATAGCGCTTGAAAGTAGAGAGCCGGGCGCATTTAGAGATGACATTCGAGCCATAAAACAGAAAATTGAAACATACGAACAGGAACGCTACCGAGGTGCACTCATTCGTGCAAGAGCAGAGGCGTGGGCGATGGGTGAGACGCCCACAAAACGCGCACTTGGAATAGAGAAGGCTCATATGCGTCGGAATCACATCGAAGTAATAAAAGAAAACGATATCGAACTAACTACTAACCGTGCTATAGCAAACGCCTTTCTTCGCTACTACCAATGTCTTTACGCTGCTGAACCAGTGGATATTGAAAAGTTCAAAGGCGCGTTCCTAGACCGGATGCCGCAGTTATCTAGCGAGACAACAGAGGCTTTAGAGTCGCCTATAACAGGCTCAGAAATTGAAACAGTAATAGACAGTCTCACTCCTGGGAAGTCACCTGGACCAGATGGTTTGGGTGCGGCCTTTTATAAAGCTTTTAAAAAGGAACTTTCTCCTGTCTTACAATCTGTCTTCAAGGAATCTTACACAGCCAAAGCATTGCCGCCTTCATTTGCTGAGACACATACTATTCTTATTCCAAAGACAGAGGAAAAAGAAAAACTGAAGTTAGTTACGTCGTATAGGCCCATTTCGCTTACTAATACTGACTATAAAATTTTTATGAAAGTTTTGGCAGGGAGATTACAGTCTGTGATTACAGAAATAGTTGGCGAGCACCAAACATGTGGAATCAAGGGGTGTTCCATTTTGACCAACACACATACTATGCGGTGTGTCCTTGAGTGCTGCGATGCCCTTCAATCTGCTGTAGCCATTCTGCAGCTCGATTTAGAAAAGGCTTTTGATCGCGTACCGCATGATGCGCTATTTGCTATACTTGAGCACGTTAATGTTGGATCGGTAATTAGAGACGGTGTAGCCCTGGCGTATCAGAACTGTACTACTAGGCTAATTATCAACAAGATGCCGGGAGATCCTATTAAGCTGGAACGTTCTGTCCGCCAGGGCTGCCCAGCAAGCCCACTGTTGCTTGCGCTGTATATTGAGAGTTTATGTTTGGCAATCTTACGCAATGAAAGAATCCGTGGTTTTAGGCTCCTCGAAGCCGAAGTTAAAGTTCTGGCGTACGCTGATGATGTAGCAGTGTGTTGTACTTCAAAAGAAAGTGTGCAAGAGACAAGTGCTGTTGTTAGGGAATTTGGACAAATTACAGGAAGTTTAGTAAACTGGGGAAAGCGTCTGGGGTTATGGCACGGTGAATGGTCACAAGCCCCGGATACTTATGCTAACATACGGTGGTTTAAAAGTCCAGGAAAGTACTTAGGCGTACCCTTCGAGCACTATAAAAGCACTGATGAATACTGGGTTAATCAGGTGAAACAAATTCGGGAAAAAACAACGCGGTTCAACACCACTTGTCTCTCATTGTTTTCTAGAGCTGCTGTATGTAATGTATTTCTCATGAGCAAGCTGTGGTATGTGATGCAAGTGTTCTGTTGTAAGCGTGTGAATGTTCAAAAGCTTCATAGAATATTCGCCATTTTTGTGTGGGGTTCCACTTGGGAAAGATGCAGTAGGACGAATCTGTTCAGACGAGTTAAAGCTGGAGGACTCTGTTTGTCGCATCTATTCGTGCGCCAACTAGTTAATCGTTTCCTTTTCTTTCGGGATGTTCAAGATCCCTTTTTGCGAACTGTATGCCAGCTACGCCTCTGTCGCTCTTTACCTAATTATGTTGTTAGCACCGCAAGTATGCCTGGATCTACACGAGGCTACTTTAAGGAAATTGTGGACAGCGTCCGTTTCCTGTCTGTCAGGTTTTCAAATGAATATCTTTTTTCAGTTAATCGAAAGAAATTATATAAAGATATTTGTGACATGATTTTTCCAGTACCTCTGTATAGAGCCATAAACAGTGGAGGCGAAGGCCAGGACGTACTCAAACGAGTAAAAAAAATGCAAATTCCGTCAAGTGCAAAAACCTTCTTTTTTAAGTTACACTCTGGTACTTTGCCAGTGCGGATCTTTTTGGAAGAGCGAGGTTTTTATTTGCCATGGGGATCCCATTGTTTTATTTGTAGAAAACCAGAGACAATAGATCATGTTTTCTTGCACTGTTGGCAAGGGGTCTATTTCTGGGATGTGCTACAAAGGACGCTGAAGAAAGATTTGCCTCTACATCCAATTGGAATTCGGTTTTTAACTGTTGAAAACGATGATGGGCTCCCTTTCGACCTGATAATGCTGCTTGGCCTACATTGTTTATGGCGAGCTCGAATGGCCGGGTTTCACTGCGACCCGGACAGGCGGCCAGCACGTGTGCTCTTTCGAGAATGCATCGGCCAGTACATTGATGTACTAAAAGATCAAGAGTTTGTTCCGGATTGGGTAGCCAGGGTTCATTCAGCCTCTGGTTTACCTAAAGGAATATTAAGAAATAACACCATCGAGACTACTGTAGTAGTCTGCATTGCTGTTTAAGAGAAAAAAAAACTGTATGTTACCTGCTATTTATGTTTGTGTTGTGTCAATAAACTGGTTTAAAAAAAAAATCGGCCATACCATGCTGAATACGCCGGTTCTCGTCCGATCACCGAAGCTAAGCAGCATTGGGCTCGGTCAGTACTTGGGAGGGAGACCACCTCGGAACACCCAGTGCTGATGGCATCTTTGATTTGCCCTATTTAAGAAAGCACATTTGTCTAATACGTTTATTTATTTCTCTTTTTTTTTTCTACGGAATTCTAAATTGGCGCACTTGTCAATTTTTTATCGCTGCTCCGAGCTGACATGTCAACTGCGACGGCTTTCCAGAGAGCCCAAGATGCTGAGGTGATGCTTGGACTTCCCGTCCCAACGTGGGAGCGGCCCGCGGCTTCATCATTTCCCTGAAAAGTGGGGCACCGGAGTCTTTCAAGGCCCTTGGTAAAGTTCATTGTCTGTCTGTCTTTTATTGGCAGGCATAGCGCGTGTGTTGTTGTCCGTACACAATGCTGATTACACAGCCTGCTCGTACAACGTCCAATTTTGCCGTATCGTGCGTGTGCAATTCGCGTAAGGCGTTTCGAACGCACGCAGCACCAGCAAAGGCACGCGTTGAAGGTGCAGGCGCGAACAGAGCCAACGCTGGTATACCATATCGCGCGCTGCAAGGCTTGCGTTTTATTTCTTTTTCACATGCTCTCACCAATCGCTGAGCTAGCTGTTACTCCCGGGCGTCACATATCGTGTGCCGAGCAGTCGTGGCGACATGGTGTCACTGATAGGCGCGTCCATTCTTCGAAAGAACGTATGCAGATAATTCTTCGATCGAACGAATATTACCTATATCGTAAAACGGAATACAGAATAGTGTTCTGTCTTGGTCCTCTCGGATTGGTCAGTTCTGCTGGCAGATTTGACCACTCCCTGACCAATATCACAATTCTCTGGTAATTGATAAGTCCCGCCTTGAGAAGCATGCGGAACTTACCAATCGGGGAGGACAAAGACGGAATAACGTTCCGCATTCGTTTTGCGGTATAACCCCATCCGGACCACCTGGATTGAGACTAGCGCCGCGCGGGATGAAAGATGCTACTGCCAATGTTTATTTATTTATTTATTTATTTATTTATTTATTTATTTATTTATTTATTTATTTATTTATTTATTGAATAAGTAAATCAAAGTTATTTCGGCAGCAGCGCCAGCCACAACGCGACGTTGGCCTCAGTCCAAGTAGTCCAGGCCACGCTACAAGTAAGCATTCGAGTTGACCGTGCTGACGTCTGTACGTCGAACAAGAAGAAGGACAGCCATGGCACAATTGCATTTGAACGGTAAGCACACTGCTGGATACAAGTGGTGCTTTCAGACACTACATCTCGCCATCGGCCATACCATGCATTCTTGCCTGTACAAGGAAATAGTGTCCCTTATGACCTGTTTATGCTTTTAGGACTTTATAGCATATGGAGGTCACGCATGGATGTAAGGAACGCTGATCCTCATACACCATCTGTCAATGCTCGTTTTGTTGAAAACGTCACGAAACTTGGTGAAGTGCTAAAGTACCTAGAAGCTGATGAGGAACTTATTCGTATAATAGATAACTTTAAACATCTGAAAGTTCACAAGCATATACAACCAGCCTCATAGACGCTGGCGGGTTCTAACTGTTATTTTTGTGTTTGCACTGTTTTGTGTTTGTACTGCAATAAAGAAAAAAAGATCGGCCATACCATGCTGAATACGCCGGTTCTCGTCCGATCACCGAAGCTAAGCAGCATTGGGCTCGGTCAGTACTTGGGAGGGAGACCACCTGGGAACACCGAGTGCTGATGGCATCTTTCTTTTGCCCTATTTAAGAAAGCACATTTGTCTAATACGTTTATTTATTTCTCTTTCTTTTTTCCTACGGAATTCTAAATTGGCGCACTTGTCAATTTTTTATCGCTGCTCCGAGCTGACATGTCAACTGCGACGGCTTTCCAGAGAGCCCAAGATGCTGAGGTGATGCTTGGACTTCCCGTCCCAACGTGGGAGCGGCCCGCGGCTTCATCATTTCCCTGAAAAGTGGGGCACCGGAGTCTTTCAAGGCCCTTGGTAAAGTTCATTGTCTGTCTGTCTTTTATTGGCAGGCATAGCGCGTGTGTTGTTGTCCGTACTCAATGCTGA